>CM064913.1:29474934-29544455 GCA_032727855.1 Quercus ilex subsp. ballota | reverse complement strand
TAATGGAGAGAGAATGAAAGAAAATTTGCTCTTTGGATTGCTTCACTTACACGTGTCTTTCATCAATTTAAAAAATGGAGAAAACAGGAGGGTTTTGAATGGGAGGTGAGCCTGTATCGTAATTTTTTAATAAAAAAATGTTACATCATTAAAAAAATGACAAATTATTGGTCCGTTAGCCACGTAGGTAACACCACTAACAACAGTTAATAAAAGGACTAATACAACTCAATTTTAAAACTTGAAGGACTAATTGTGCTTGCTTTAAACTTGAGGGATCGCACATAGGATAAACTTAAGGGACCAACATTGTAATTTTGCCTATAAAGTACGTAGTTTGTAATCAAACTTTGTACATAGCTTAAGGTGTTAAAAAAAAATTAATATTTGGTTGGGTGTTGGGTTTACTAAAATTCACTCGAGTAAACTCAACCCAGCCGACTTTAATGTGTGTGTGTGTGTGTTGTGTCTTACACATCTTGTTTTTATTAGTTGCAATCTTATTCTCATATATGGAGGATTCTCATTGTGTCACCCAACCGTCTCTCTCTCCCTAGGCCGAGTCCACTCAAGAAAGGACCCCACTCCTATTGAATGCTTCAATTTCCTCCAAATTTTAATTGTGGTATTTATTTGATTTTTAAATGCCACATGTCTCATATCTAAATAAAAAATTGAAAATTGGAGGATTTAGTGGGAGGTGATCTCTTTTTTTTTTTTTTTTTTTTTTAAGCTTTGAGTTATATATCACCATGAACATCTTTGACGTACGAGAAATTTACTAAGCAAAAAAAGCCACAAACCACCCTTATCTTAATCAACTAGGCTAAGGGAAGATTGTAGGTGAACATTGTTGTTAACATCAAGGATTCGCCTCTCATTCCCCATTGACATCCTTGTCAATAGGGATGGAGCCAAAACTTAGAGTTGGAGGGGCTTTGCTGCTAGTTGTGTTCAGTGACTAGGATTTAAAGGCTTAGGTTGTTTGTTTGGATAAAATTGGTTGACTAGGCTTAATTTTTAGTTTTACTATTGGTAATTTTTGTTGTTGGACTAATTTTTTGGGGCTTATATATATATATATATATATATTTTAGATTTTAGATCTATAAATTTTTTTAATGGTCTTTAACAAAGAGGAAAATGCTAGAGCTACAAACTTTTTTACAAATTGCTGATGTGATGAGTGGTTATTGGTAATTAAAAAAAATGTAAATGGTGGGCCCAAATGCAAATTAATAAGAATTTGTTATCTTAATAGTTTGTAAAAATGTTGTAGAAAAATTTGTGATTATAAATATACTCTTAAAAAAATCAATGATATTGTTAAGGGGCAAAAATGTAATTTTATAAAATAAAATTGCTAAAATTAGTACCTATATATAATAATAATTTTTTTTTTTTTAAATATTGTTGTTTGGGGGGGGGGGGGGGGGGGGGCATTGCCCCCAAGTCCAACCATGGCTCCATCCATGCTTGTCAACCATTGCCATGAGCACAAAGTTGAGTTTAAGCTCCTCGTCGTGCAATGGAGATTGGAATTTGTGATTTTTTTCTTTGCTATTTGTGTATACAATTTACATGTTGGTTTATAAGGATTTGTGATCCCTTAACTTGTGTTCTACACTTCGTTTGGAAATTCATAAAGTAATGAAATAGACTGAAATGAGTAAACTATAAAGGAATAGAAAATAATAGAACAAAACGAAATGTATTTAAGTAATGGAAAGATATTGAATGGAAAGGAATAAAGTGGTATTAAGTAATCTTGTTTGGATGATTTAAAATAATGGAATGGAATTATAGAAATGAATAAAATGTAAGTAATTTTATTTGGAAGTAATATTAGAAGGAATGGAATGGAATCATTTATAATAAAATTACTATTATATCCTTATTTTAAAATAAAATGTTGAATATATAGAGGTGCAGGGATGTTAGGCCCAGTAGAATATATTGGGCCGGGGGCCTAGTCCGAGGACGGGTAAACGTGTAATAGGGGTCTGCACTAATAAATGAAGGAAGAGATCTAGGTATGATGTTCCAGGGAGGTGATTCGAGGAAGAATGCTTCCTTGGTTGAGCGAGGCCGAGGTCAGAAGGTGCAATCTGACATGAAGAGTAATGTCTAGACAATTCCGCTGATGAGGATAAGTATCAATAAGGAACAGGATAGAGAGAGGCTATGAAATATCTAAAGGGGAAGCTGCTACCATCGCATTAAATGCTCTGCAGCTAACTCTCTGGCCGCTTTAATGTAGAAGTGATATCTGAACAGTAGTTCTCAGCCTTACAGCTACTCTCAGAGACTTTAAGAAGGTGCTGATGGGATAAGGATCAAAACTATCAATCTAATCCACACGTGGAAGGTAGAGATGAAGGGAGGAAGATAGTATAAAATAGAAGGGAGGCCCTGAGAGAAAGGGGATTAGAGAATTAAGAGAGAATTACTGTAACAATAAGAACAGTACTTGTAACCAACTTCAAGAATTATATACAAGAGCTGAGCTACTTGGACTGTGCCGATGACGATTTTCATAAAATATAACTAGTTTATATTTACTTTATTGTCACTTGGATCCACGAGAGTTGCTACCCAACTCATTAGAGCCTAGTTTTTCAACCCACTCTCTAGAAATTCATTGTATTAGGCTCTTTGGGCCTAGATCATTATAACTTTTGGGCCTATGACTCAAATCCGGTCCTTACAAGAGGTATTTTAGGAGTTTTAATGAAAATTTCATTTCCTCATATTCCTCCCAATTCCAAAAAATGAAAATGTGAGGTTTTAAGGGAGAAGAGAGGAATGAGTATTCATTTCTATCCATTCTATTCATTCTCATTTAAACTACCAAATAGGGGAATGATCTTTCCGTTATATTCCCTCTATTAAAACTTCCAAATAAGAGAATGGAAGGAATATTCTAAGGTTATTCTTTTCCTTTCATTCCCTCCTCCAAAAAGTACTAGTTTACCCATCCTACTTTTAAGTAATCAATTGAATCTAAATTAAGAGATGGTCTTTATTTCTTAAGGAAGATTCATTCTTTTCTTTCTACAAGTAGATTAAAAAATCACCTATAAACTAAATCTATATCACATCCAATGTTCTAAATCTGTAAATTAGATCCACTAAATAGCAGGAAAAAAAAAAAAACTTATATTCGATTAATTTGTCAATTGACAATACGTCCAAAACCCTTTCACTCAATATGATCGATTTGAAATCTGACATGTGATCACCTCTAAATTATTAGTTTAGTTGTTAAAATAAGGAAATTATTGTATACTTCCGAAGCACCATAAATGCGTACTCTCTCCTTTCACATGAATGGTGAGTCCCACTAATTAAATTCATGGTGGGAGTACGCATTTATGTGAGAAGGGGGAGTACGCATTTATGGTATTCCGAGAGTACGTAATAATTTTCCGTTAAAATATGTGGTTGAGTTTAATTTTATGGTTAAACTATCAATTGTATTTTTTTTTTCCTTAAAATTTTGAGGATGTTTTAGTTTTACTCATACCGATAATCCGATACTTGCCATTAAAGTTAACTACCAAAATGTACAAATAATGTCTATTTTGAAATCCTTGACCTTGTATTAATAGCAATTAAAGTTAACAATAGATCATATCACTTGATCTATTAAAAAAGTTTAACATAAATCACTATGCGGTGGTCACTCTACAAGTATAAGTGCTTGTGGGGTGTGGGGGATAAGGGTCGGGGTTCAAGTCTTCAGGAGGGAGTTTCACACACACATATATACACTTAGATTAGGTTAGAGTAGAATTTCTATTTTGTATTAAAAAAAAAATTAAGAATAGATCATATCACTTGATTTGTAAAAACACATTAACGGAAATAACTATATTTCTAAAAAGGAAGTAGTTGATATTGTATTATTAAGGATTTTGTTAACAGATACCCCAAAAGCTTTGTTAGTTAAAATTAACAATAAATCATATCACTTGATCTACTAAACAGTTTAACGGTAATTAGTTAATCACTCAATTAGTAAAAAGATGCGTAAACTAAAATAGAATAATTGTAAAAAATTGTAAGGTTCAATTGATATAATCAATAGTTTAAGGGCCAAATTGAAAATAAGCACATAATTGAAAATACCAAATACAAAATCGTAGCTTGTCCTAAAAAGATATATATATATATATATATATTAGTTATAGAATAATACAATGAGTAGTGGAAAATCTACGATTATGGAATAGTATATATTTATATGGAATCACATCTCCAAAATATATTATTAGATTCGGATAACTCCCATTAAATACATACGTATATATACACAATATAAAGTTTTTTTTTTTGTTTTTGATTTTGGAGAAGAATACACACTATAAAGTACAATCCTCAAATAAGACACACATAAACTTTTCTTAATAATAAAAAAAAAGAATCATATTGTTGTTTTGCTAATTAGTGGGTGGTCGAATAGTGTCACATGAGTCATAATCATGGAAAAATAATTATTATAATTATAACCATCCATCATAAAGACAATGATGCACATGCATATAGCAATACAGCATAGCATATTGGGCCCCCCGTAGCATTTGACTTTTTTCTTTTAAAAAATAGAGATATATGTAATGTAATGTAATAATAATTATAAATAAATAAAAGGACGTAACGTAAAATAAATTATAAAAAAAATATTGAATTCAATCCAAAAGAGTTTTGACGTCCGCAAGAACATAAAGACAAAGACACAGAAAGTCACAGACAAACACAAACACAAACACAGACACAGACAGTGAGTGAGTGCATATATACACACACACACACAGTGCTGAAGTAAAAAAGAGAGACAGTGAAACCTCAGAGACTCTTAGTCAGAAGAACTAAAGAAAAAAAAATGTGTGTACGGACGCTTCTACAATGAAGAGGAACGTTTAGAAAAACTATAAAAACAAAACAAAGTGTTCACATTGAGACAGGTATTGAACACAAAACAAGAAAATCATATACTATTGCTATGTTGTGTTCTTTATAGCTTGTGTTTTTGTAGTGTTTGTATTTTAACGATGTGGGTTTGTTTTGAGTTTTGTTTAGGATCATAGAATTCTCCTTGGAATATCAAAGACTCTCACGCACTTCTGTAAGACTCTCTCCTTCTCTATTTGTCTTTCACTCTGATTTTTTTTTTTTTTTTTTGTTAATTGAATTTGATTTTTGGTGTGGACTGTGGTTTCAGAATTTTCAGTGATATATTGGTGTGTGTGTGTGTGTTGCAGATAGTTTTTGTTTATGGGTTTAGTCAAATTTTGGGGGTGGTAGATACTATATTACTTCATAGTTGTTGGGTTTTGTTTTCTGTTTGGTTGCTAAGAAAGAAGATATGGAAATAAAATCTTTTGAATTTTTGTTGTTATTTTATTTGGTTTTGAAAATTTTAAGAAGTGGGTTATCAACTGAACTTAGTGTTTGGCTCAGTAGAGTAGTGGTACTAGGTTTTTTTTTTTTTTTTTTTTTTTTTTTTTTAATATAATTTATTTTTGGCATCTCTAAATATGATTTTATTTTTATTTTTTTAGATGTTTCGTGGCAACCAAACATAGGGATTCCAATATAATCCTCATTTTGTAATTGGAATTGGAATGAGTTCAATGAATTCTATGAATTTTTTTTTTTTTTTTTGATAAATAAGTTCTTTTTTCTTTTGGGTGGGGGGGGGGGGGGGGCGCTTGATGGAAGTACTTGCAACATTTAGGGTTATGATTCTGAAATGATTCTTTGGGTGGTGTGGCATCAATATTTTTTCTGGTTTTGGGTTTTGCTGGAAGGTATGGGGCTTAGTTTTATTAAAATACAATAGTCTATTGGATATTGGCTTCAATTCTTTGCTAGAGATTGTTATTTTTGTAAAACTATGGCTATAGTAGATGTTTATAACAGGGGCTAGTTTTTTAGATTTGTTCTTTTCTATTCTTAGTTCATTATCTTCCACAAGTTGGCTCAAATGATTAAAATAAATACATTTTCCCTTTTGTTCTGTTGCTGAAAAGTGAGAAGTATGATGTGTTGAGGTTTGAGTACAAAGTAGATTTACCTGCTAGGTTGACCATTATTTTAAGTTATGTGTGTTCAGCTATCTGCATAAGCTCATTAGATTATTGGATATGTAAATGATGCTGTATTGAGTCATTTTGGTAAATAGGTACAGTTTTGCTGCTGGCAAAATGCATCCATCCAGATCTTCAACACCAGTTGATGGTGCCCAGTCTGTTTCACCTGTGCTAATTCGATCAAAATCTGCCATTTTGGGATCTCAAGGGGGTCTATTGCCTCCACAAGCAGCATTTTCTTCAGTTGGACCTCCACGTGAATGTAACTTGAATTTGGTTGGCCATGCACCTAATGTTTCATCTTTTCTCAATCAAACATTTGGTAGTGGGGGATTGAACACCAGCATCTCTGGTTTGGGTGTTTTCCAAAGAGGAAGTGATGATACCACTGCTGGCTCTAATTCTCTTTCGACTGGAGCAAATGACATTGGTTTCAGTCCTCCAATATTTGCGCCATCAAACATGACAAATTCTGGTTCATCCAATCAATTTCAAAATTCTCAAATATCAACCTCTTATAGGAATCCAATGTTGCCAAATCAACAGCAATCTCAAGTTAAGAAATTTGAGTCACAGAAGTTCCAGCATAGATCAATGCAACAGTCATCTGTTTTGTTCAGCCAACCACAGCCACATCAACTGCAACAGCAACAGCAGCAGCAGCAATTCCAGTTGATTCAAGGTGGGTTAGGGGGTGTAAGCACTGTAAAGTTGGAGCCACAGATGTTCAATGATCAGATTGGCCCTCAACAACAGTTGCAGTCTGTGCAGAATGTTGGTTCAGTAAAGCCAGAGCCCCAACAGAACCAGATGGGAAGAAGCATACGACCTATCAAATTAGAACATCATCATTCTGACCAAGTGATGCTTTTGCAGCAGCAACATCCTTTCCATCAAAGGTCCAGGCAGTCTTCTCAAGCTGTCAATGCACAAATGAGTTTTTTGCAGCAGCAGCGAATTATGCAGCTGCAGCAACAAGAGAACCAACAACTCTTGAAGACTGTTCCTGAGCAACAGCCCCATCTACACAAACAGTTTCAACAGCAGACCTTGCCCATTAGATCTGCTGTGAGACCTATATATGAACCGGGAATGTGTGCTCGGCGTTTGACACAATACATGTATCAGCAGCAGCACCGACCTGAAGTAATGTTGTTTTATTCCTTTATTATTTCTTTTATATTTCTTTTGTCAGTGTTTAGAGTTTCACTGATCTGGTTATGGGTTGGTTCATAATGCAGGATAACAATATTGAATTCTGGCGGAAATTTGTTGCTGAATTTTTTGCTCCAAATGCGAGGAAGAAGTGGTGTGTTTCATTGTACGGAACTAGCCACCAAACGAATGGTGTTTTCCCTCAGGTATGTTTCAAGACAAAAAACTTTTTGGTTTACAATTGATAGAGACAGAGAGTTTTTATAGCTACATGCTTACCAGATGTGAAAGGTGTGATTCTTGTGCTTTAGCATCGCATGCATTGGCAATCTTTAGATCCAGCTGGGAGATGTGGGAATTTGAGGGATGAGGTTTGGTTGCCTATTGGCATGCTGAGATTAGTATATGTGAACAAGTCAAAAGTCACTTATAAAAAGAAAAAAAGAGTCAAAAGTCATGGGCATATATTATCAGCCATATTTTTCACAAAAAATATATAATGGATAATTTTGGGGTTTGAAGGTGCTCAACCTGTTGTGGGTAGTGATACCCTTTGAGCAAACAGTGTCCTAAAATGTGGTTCAGCTTTCATGTGAACCATGACCTTACCTTTTTAGTTTTTTTTTTTTTTGTGGTTCAAATTTCTTGCCTTAAGAAGCACATGGCACAATCATGGTATGATATACATATTAATGAGTAAATCAGTCAATAGGATTTATGGTTTCATGTCAACTTCAGAAGCATTGGAATCTTAATCACAGAATTTGCAGGATGTATGGCACTGTGACATATGCAATTGCAAGCCTGGTCGTGGTTTTGGTATGCTATCCTTTTTCTACTTTGTTAATCTTTTGTTACCATTTATGTGCGTTTGGAAAACGCCAACTTCTTGGATGGACTGAGTTATACTCCATTTCTTTTAGAGATGGATACACTTTTAGCATTACTAGCAAGCTCAAGAGATAGATGCACTATGTTATATGTATCCTTATTTATTTATATGTTTTTAAAATTATCTTGTCTAGTGTATCAATACCATAATTTGGCCCCCAAGCAAAAATTCTTGGCTCCACCAGTGAATTGATAGTTTATTAATAATTTGCAACATGAAGTTTCTTTAGATTGAGCATTCTGGCATACAATAGCTGGTATGTGATCCAAATGGCAATATGATTTCAAATAAGAAACTAACTGAAAGAGACGAATAAGAGAGTATGCTTGTACCAAGTGAGGGAGGTAAATTATGAAAAGAGGTTATCAATTAACATGTCTAAGGAGATCTGTTGTGAAGAAGAAAAGGAAAATTAAAAATATTTTTTTGGTTAGCATTTTCTTTCAAAAGTTTTTAAATTTACAACTCCTAATAGCTTAAGTTTTTGAGACAAGTGGTAATTTATCATGGTATTAAAGCCAACTTGGTCATGCCATGTGGTTTGGGGGCAATGCAGCACAATGTGGGTCTTCATGAGGGCTTCAGGAATTTGAAGTGGAGGAATTTCCAGATTGTGTGGATTTAAAAATCTTACATTTTAGGGTCACATGTCCGGGAGAGTTAGAATAATGATTTAAGTTATTAAATTCATCATTTCCTAACTTAAGCTTTTGGGATGAGTGGCAATTCACAACTTTTTTCAAAAAATATTTGAAGGAAGAGTTCCAAATTTATTTGCACCTGCTAAAAAGAAAGAAAACTTTAGTAAGTTTTCAATCTGATTGGACACAAACTTTCTAAGTGTTGAGTAGATTCAAGATTGCATCTCTCTTAATTTTCTTTGTCGGAGATATTTAACATACATTTTAGAACTTTCTTAAAGATTGTTTAATTTGAAATTTCAGAAACAACTGTGGAGGTTCTGCCCAGGCTATTCAAAATCAAGTATGATAGTGGTACTTCACAAGAGCTTCTTTTTGTTGATATGCCCCATGAATATGAAAATACATCTGGTCAAATTGTCCTTGAGTATGCAAAAGCAATACAAGAAAGTGTTTTTGAGCAACTTCGTGTTGTATGGGATGGTCAACTTCGTCTTATTTTCTCTCCGGATCTAAAGGTTGTGAGTTATTACATGGCCTCTATGTTTTAGAAACTTTGGTTTCTGGATTAATTATGGATTTTCTTTTGTCCATTTTTTTTAGATTTTCTCCTGGGAGTTTTGTGCACGACATCATGAGGAGCTCATCCCTCGAAGGATACTAATACCCCAGGTGAATCATTGAATGCTTTCATTTTATCGTGCAAATTGCATCATTCTTTTTAGTAAGGAAGCTACAATCTTGGATGTAGCCTTTATTGAATTTGATGAACTTCAGTTGGCTAGGCATTCATATAATTATTAGTTATTCATTGTTAGAACAGAAATAAAAAAGGCTGAAGTACACATTCTCCAACTTTTATTAAATTTTCTTTTCCATTCCTATTTTAAATTGCAACACTCTTTTCACACACACACATATATATATATATATATATATTTAATTGCAACAAGTGTGAAAGTCTAAGGATAATACTGTTGCAATTTAAAAAATAGAGACAAAACTAGAAGCACTAGTAAAACTGGAGGAACTAGGTTGTACTTTATTCACAAAAAAAAAAAAAAAAATGAAGAGAAGGAAGGGAATGAATGAATGAATTTTAAAATTCAAGGGAGTGTGATAGACTCATAGGGTTGAAGAGGCAAGAATCTGGAGGAGCAATGGATGGAAGACTGACCTGTGTAATTTTTAAAGATGCCCACCTTTTACTGCAAGAAGATCAACCTTAAAGTTTATGTTCCCATCCATCAGAAAAGCTATGCATTTAATAAGGTGAAGAATCCTCGAATAAATGATCATATCTTTGAGGCTCCTTACCAGTTTTGATACTGTGATGGTGCTTTTGTTGTCTTCATCAAAGGATTTGGCTCTCCTACATCAAGAAGAATGGCAAAATAATTTTTCATTCTTGATATTTTCTTGGATCAATAATCCAGAAACATATGTAGAGTTCCCTCTATTTTTTTTTTGTATCTTTGTCTGATGGGTAACACAAGTCATGCACCTGTACAGGATTGAACTTGCAACCTTTGTTTATGGGAAGAGGAGATGCCATTTGGTTCAAAACCATTGGCGAGTTCTCTTTATGATTTTTGAGATGCGTGCAACACCTAGTTGATAGTGCTGCATCAAGAACAATTAAAGAAGTTGTTATGCCTTTGCTTCATTCTTCAGAAAGATGGAAATCACTCTCATCCTGTCCCCTCCCCCACCTTTTTTTTTTTTTTTTTTTTGTGAATTAGTTGATATAGATGTAATTGTTTTCAGTTCATTCTTGTTCACTGGCAGTGTTAGGTATCACAGTGGAAGGGAATTTTATGAAATTTGAAATGTATTTCTCATGGCATGGACAATTGACCATAATTCATGTTTTGCAGCTTAGTCAGGTTGGAGCTGCTGCTCAAAAATACCAAGTATCTGCTCAAAATGCATCAACCAACTCATCTTCACAAGATTTACAAATTAATTGTAATATGTAAGTTACTCCTTTACAATTAATTGAATTATTTTCTGAATTTGAGAAATTGATTTTTCTGCTACCTTATCTTTAGGAAATCTAATTGTCTCTAAAAATAATTTGTTGATATGGTTTAGTGTATACTTCTTTATTCTAAATGTGTGTACCCATAAATGAGTGACATAATGGCCGTATCAAGTGGGACAGTCAAAACTTAGGGCGTATGACTCAAAACGCAAGGCAAGTCAGCAAAGCCTTCTCCCCTTTTTCCTTTCATTATATAAGGGAGGGATGGAAGTCGGTCAATGATTGGAAATATAGGTAACTTGTGGAGTTAATTCATCCAATCCTGGCAGAATCAACGTCACAAAGAGTGTAATTTGTGGATGATTTAATTGAACTTGTGTGGCTCTAGATGGGAAGGAATTAGGACGTTTGCATATATTTTACATGGAATGGTTCAAGCAAGAATTATCTCATTATATTTTAAAATTGCATTACCTTTGACCAGTTTTAATGGTCATTTATTTACTTTCCCCCCCTCTATATGTACTAGAATTAGATGGTTCATGTTTGAAAGTTTCATTGCCACCTTGATATCCTAGTTATGTTGATTGAAGCACACTAAGGAGAATTGGCTTTTAGGCTACTGTGAAAATCAGAACTGTCATGACAAATTAAAATCTAACCAGGAACAATTGATTAATTCTTCCTACATTGTAATACATTACTTTGGCATCAATTAAAAATAGCGCATGCTTATGGTAGGGCATCTCTTACATTTTTCCACATCAGCAAATTTAAAAAAAATAAAAAATACTCTCTTCCCCCACAACCCCCCCCCCCCTCCCCAAAAAAAAAAGATTCTTCTTCTAAAAACTAAAAACTAAAACCCAATAAAATAAAAAAATTCTTTTCATATCTCAACACTACCGATCTCCTTCCCCCAAAATCAAAATTCTCTTCTTCCCCCAAAATTAAAACCCAAAACTCCTCTCCTTCAACTCTCTGTTAGGGGTGTACATGGGTCGGGTTAAGGGGATTTTTTGACCCAACCCACCATGGTGGGTCAAAAAAAATTCAACCCAACCTAACCCATCACATAAGTCCAACCCAACCCACATGGGTCGGATTGGGTTGGGTTGAACCCATGGGTTGGAATTTTTATTTATTTATTTATTATTATTATTATTATTAAATTGAGTAGAAAAAAATATAAATATAAATATATTAAAAAAACCCAAAGATTAGTATCAATGTAACTCCTTAAAGACAAACAATACTAATGACTAAACAACAATAGTAATTTACTAGGGATTGTGTGAACTAATTGGCTTTTATATAGGATAGGAAGAGCTCGTTATTTTAAAAAATTTATTAATTGTATAATATATTTTAAATATATATATATATATATATGGGTGGGTCGGGTTGGGTTTGGCGGGTTTTGAAATTTTATGACCCAAACCCAACCCGACTCGCTATCAAAAAATTTTTTGTAACCCAACTCAACCCACCAACCCCAAAAAACTGATCCAACTCGGTGGGTTGGGTTGGGTCGGGTCGGTTTTGGCGGGTTGGCTGCACACCCCTACTCTCTGTACCTCTCTATTGTTTCCCCTATGGAAAACACAAACGCGAATCTGAATCACATCATAATCCTTTATGCAATTTGTTTTTGAAAAAAAAAAACCCCCTTTACATTAAACTAACAGGTACAATAATATGATATATAATATATATATATATATATATAAGTTCATTTATATTTCTCAACTTCTTTTTGGTATTTTTCATAGTCCTCTCTGCATTTTTTTTTCCAAAAAAAAAAAGAAAGAAGAAGAAGAGAAGAAAGCACAGTCCTTGATGGTGTGTGGTTTAGTGTGCAAAGAAGGAGGTGTGGTGGTGGAGAAAGAGCAAAGAATAGCAGTGGCCTTGATGAGAAAGCAAAAAAAAGAAAAAAGAAAAAAAAAACTTAACGCTGTTACTTAGTGCTGCCATGTGAGAGAGAGTGAGAGAGGAAGATATGTGTGTTTAGCAATGAGGATCGAGAGGAGTTAAGATAAATTAAAAATATGTGGATGTGAAAAGAGTAAAGGAAAAAGAAAAAGAAAAAGAAATCAGCGTTATGTTTTCATATATTTTGCATTGTAGTAAATAACAATCTTCGGTAACTTCAACTTAAATTACAAAATTCAATTGCTAAGGAGTGATTTAATTATGGTTGTTTATTGGTCATGTCTTTCAGTTTTTACATTGCAACATCTGTTGGATAATTGAGGATATTATTAGGGATTAGAATACTAATGTTTATATTTATTAAAGTTTATGTTTAATCAATATTTCCATTTAGTAATTGCATGTTTCAGATTTTTTTTTTTGACAACAAACACACACACACACAAAGAATAGAGAAAGGGGTTTTAACACAAAGGCACATCACAAACTTCACTCAAAAGCCGTGGTAACTTTTAATTGCATTTTACGAATTGAGTTTAGGAATGTTTTAGATTGAAACTCTAATCTACAATCAAAGAAAAAGAAACAAAGAAAAGAATTAAAAAAAAAAAAAAAAAAAAATTCTATACTCAATAGGCTTTCTGGTGCAAAAACAAAAAAAACTTTGCATGGTGCGTATCTCTCACAACCCCCCCCCCCCCCCCCCCCCCCCCGCCCCTTTCTAGTTGATCTGAAGCCCAATTGGTATTACAGTTCTCTCTCTTTGCGTGGTAGTAGTTCTATGGGACATGTTGTGGAAATGATTGTTGATGTCTGATGTTTGAGGACTCTGGCATGTGTCTCCCCTCCCCTCCCCCTTTTCCCTGCCAACCCCCCCCCCCCCCCCCCCCCCCCCCCCCCTCTCTTTCTAGTTGATCTGAAGCCCAATTGGTATTACAGTTCTCTCTCTTTGCGTGGTAGTAGTTCTATGGGACATGTTGTGGAAATGATTGTTGATGTCTGATGTTTGAGGACTCTGGCATGTGTCTCCCCTCCCCTCCCCTCCCCCTTTTCCCTGCCCAAGTTAAATTCTATATTTTGTGATCGAATCATTTCTCCCTTCGTAAAGATATATATGTAAAGTAATTTCTCATAAGGCTTCACTTACAATTGATGGCAGTAGTATACATTTTAAAAGCTTTCTGGCTATGCATGTTAGCTTGGTTTGCTTTACATTACTGAGTTCCATGTTCTGCTGAGGTTTATGTCAACTCATTAATTGTATATTAGTATTAGAATGGGGAAATAGGAAAAGAAGGAATATGTATCACATGTTGGTTTTTGACAAAAAAATCTGTAAGTATATATGAGTCTGAGTATGATCAGTAGCATATTGCATATAGAGATCTTTGTGTTGTAGCTTGTTTTTGTGTTATTTCTTTCTGCCATATCTCTTAACAGCGTGCTAATTACACCTACAAATGAAACAAAAGCTAAGGCTATGTTTGGTAACTGTTTTTTCCCTTAATTTTCTGTTTTTTAGAACAATTTTTTGTTTCCTAGGCCAAAACATTTGTTTGGTAACTTATTTTAGGCAAAAAACAAAAATTGTTTCTAATTTCCATATTATAAAGGAAATTGAAAACAGAGTTTCGGCTGTTTTCATTTTTCAGTTTTCTAAGGCTTACAAAAACAAGGAGAAAACAATAACTACAAGCTGCTTTAATGAACCAACACACTGGTTTGAGCCACCTACAACCATTTTTTCTTATCTAATATTATTTTTACTCTCATTCCCACGCATAGAATTTTTTCCCTTTAATTATCATGTCTAATATTTTTTTTTTCTCCCAAATTTTTGCGCTTAAAATTTATTTTCTCTCAAATTTGTTGAGTGTCAATTGTTGGTATCTAATATTATTTTGGATAAAACTTAGGTACAGTACCTTTGGTGTTGTTTCTTAGGTTCTCCTCTTAAAATTTAGCCATATGACTACTTAACTAAAAAATACACTTCCATCCCATGAGAAAAAATCTACATGGCAGAATCTTAAGAGGAGAATCTAAGGAACAACATTTAAGTACCGTACTTAAGTCTTGCCCTATTATTTTTACTCTCTTTCCCACTCCTAGATTTTTTTTCCCTTTAATTCTCATGTCTAATATATTTTTTTCTCTCAAATTTTTTGAGTGTCAACTGTTGGTGTGATGTTAATTGATATTGTCAAATGGTTTTTTTTTTTTTTTGGTTTCATATGAATCTGTGTCCCAGTGTCTCCATATATAATCCCATGCCATAAAATTACTACTGTTTCCATAGATTTTTGAAGATAACAAGGTATGACAGAAAATTCTTTTTTCTTTAGAATTTTCTTTTCAACTAACCAAACGTGTTTTTCATTTTGAAAACACAAAAATTGTTTTTTCTTTTTTTCTTAAAAACAAGAAAATGAAAACAGAAAACAAAAACAGTTACCAAACATGACCTAAGTTTTTGATTAACTCATGGATGTCTTGCGAAATTAACCAACCTTCTGCTGGTTAAAAAAGAGGAAATAATTGCATTAGATGCATTGAATGCCTTTCTACCTATGTTTGTTATCCTGGTTTACTTTATAGTTTATACAACTAAGGTCCATGTTCAGCTGTGGTTTATGTATTTAACTCATTTATTAGTAAGAAATAATTATGTGAACAGCCTTTTTACTTGATATACTGTATATTTTATAATGGCATGTAAAGAATGTGTGGTGGAGATCTACTGATCTTGAACACCATCACATTGATTTTGACTTTTATTATCCAATAAGTGTAATTTTTAAAATATTTTTTAATATTTATTTCAGGTTTGTTGCATCTGCTTGTCAATTAGCAAAAACCTTGGAGGTGCCTTTAGTCAATGATGTAGGGTATACAAAAAGATACGTTCGATGCCTTCAGGTATTGCAGTGCAAATTTTTAATTGAAAATAGATATGTTTCATTAAGCATTGTATAAATGACTTTCTCACAGATTCCAAATAATCTTAAAAATTTATTAACTGCTATTTTATGCTTCTTTTCACTGAGCATTGTACTGGTGTTCCGATCTTCCTATAATGAGATTTGCAAAGTTAATACGTTACATGAATCATACTGAGTTGTGATTTCTGTGAATTTTTTACTGATTTGGTAGATGATTTTATCTTCATTTGAATGTTTACTGGCTGGGTTACAGATAGCGGAAGTAGTTAATGTTATGAAGGATCTGATTGATTATAGTCAACAGACAGGAAAGGGACCCATAGGTAAGCTTTTTACATTTGGTTTTATAGTCTTCTTTTGTAATCACTGCTGTTTAATGTTTCTTGTTTTGACAAAGAACCATCCATAGGAGGGAAGTAGCATATTTGGTTAGCCTAAAGATGTCAAATTATTGCAAATGGTAGTATGAATTAGGAGTGTGTTATCTCTTTGTAAAGTGTATGATTTTAAATGATGCAAAAGTGTTTATTCTTTGTCTAATAGATTGGGTTTTATTGCTTCTCACTTCTTTTTTCTGGTAGGGTTTAGCTTTTGAATGTCATATGTAGTTTTTCCAATGCCCTAAAATTTGGGTAAGTAACACAGAAGAAGTGGATAAACAATTTTGGGCAGATTCAGACTATGTTAGTCAAGGTTAACTTGGTAATTCGATTTCATAAAAATATTATATAATGTTTCTTTTATAGTCTGACTGCTTTATTTAGTTTTTTAATTCTTTTTCTTGGTCAATTTCTCTTTGTTCTTTAGTAATGATTCAAACCTAGTATGCCTTGCTATGGGTATATAATTATTTATTGCTGATCAACTCCATTGTTTCTTCCCCAGAAAGTTTAGCCAACTTCCCTTGTGTGGCCAGCTCATTATCTAAGCCGCATAATTCAGTTCAGCAAATTGATGAGCAGCAGCAAATTATGGAAGAGAAAATTAATGATCAATCATTACAGGGAACTGCCATGCAGCCTTCTTCAAATAATTGTGTTACAAGTGTAAACAATTCCCAGTCCACAACATCCACCTTGACCTCTGCCACCTCTGTTGTTGGGCTTCTCCGTGAGAACTCCATGAACTCTCGGCATGAATATCAAATGAACACTCCAAGCAGTCCTTATGCTGGGACCCCTGGTCAGATTCCATCTGCAGGGTCCTCAACCACTATGCCTCCAGACCAACTCAATCCCTCTTCTCCCTTCTTATCTCCAACTTTATCCTCTTCCTATAATCCCCCTCAATCCTCTCATAATGCATTAACAGTATCGGCCACTTCAAGCCACCGTATCAATTTAGCAAATTCACCGAAGCAAATCCCGTTACAGCATTCATCTCAGTCAGAAGCCAACCTAAATGAATCCCAGAGCTCTATTGAGAAAATCCTACAAGAAATAATGAATTCATCACAGTATAATGGAGACAGTAGCATGGTCTCTGTTGGATCCTTGGGGAGTAATATGAACAATGTGAACAGCAGTGCACTCACCAGTACCAACTCCCTAGTGGGGAATGGAATTGTCAATAAGAACAATTCAGGTCTTCCTTGTGGAAGATTTGGGAACCAGAGTGGTAGCATTGGTCTTTCTAACAACGCTAGTGTAATGAGGACTGCCATGGGGAATAACTATGGCACTTTGACTGGAAGGGTAGGCGTGCCATTGATGCCTCAGGATGCTAACATGAACCTTGAGCAACAAGAATTGGCTAATGGGTTTCTTAATGCAGTAAATGGTTTCAATGGTCCCCAATTTGATTGGAAATATCCCTAGAGACGCTGGTTAGATTTGCTCATCATGCAAGTTGCTTGCGCCTACTGATATGTTCTTGTGCCATATGAATCCAAGGTTGCTCCCTACCGTATCATTTTGGATTTGGAGGTCTCATGCAAAGGTACAAGAGGTTTCTCACATCCAGAACTTAAGACACAATCTATAAAAAGATACTGTAGCAGCTGACTGCTAATCAACTCTGGGACAAGGAGAGAACAAGCCTGAACTTTCTTACTGTCTTAAGTTTTGGTGCAAAAAGTTTAC
Organism: Quercus ilex subsp. ballota; assembly: GCA_032727855.1. Taxonomy (NCBI): domain Eukaryota; kingdom Viridiplantae; phylum Streptophyta; class Magnoliopsida; order Fagales; family Fagaceae; genus Quercus; species Quercus ilex. The sequence goes on along the minus strand of CM064913.1, from coordinate 29,526,733 downwards.
TCCTTTCTTTATAACCTCAATTTTACTCCATTGGGATTTAGGAAAAAAAGTGATTGGCAGAAATTTGTATATTAGGCCATCTTGCTTTATTGATGAAAATCAGTGACCTTGATCTTGATATCTGGTTCTTAACTTGTTTGTCTTTTTATACCTTGTAATTACCTTTCTCAGAGTTCACCATCTTATAATTGGTTTTAATTTTATGGGTAAATTACGTATTTGGTTCCTATTCTTTACACTATATTTCAATTTAGTCCATAACCTCTCAGTGTCGTGTCAATTTAATCTCTGCTGTTATCTCTTTGATAGAAATTGTTGACGTGACAAACAACCAAAATAAAAAATTAGTTTATTGTCACGTTAGCAATTTTCATCTAAGAGATAACGGCAAAAACTAAATTGACACGATACTAAAAATTTATGAACCAAATTGATACAATTGAAAAGTTAGAGACTAAATTGAAGTATGATGTAAAGAATAGAAACCAAATACATAGTTTACCCTAATTTTATTTGTTAATCTCTTTGCAGGGATAAAACTTGAAAGACTTTTATAACTAACCTTTTTCATTCTCTCTATATCTGATGTATACGTTTTTTATTTTATTTTATATAATATGCTCAATATATATATTTTCTGTCATGTTTTATATTCTACTTCATGTTCTCACAATCCCTCTCTTGGTCTCAATTCAACTGGAGGATTACCTACGAAAATGAAATTTTATTGTGTGGTATATTGTATGCCTAGGGATGGGCAAAATCCATTAGCTTATGGTTATCCCGATCCGAATGGGACAGGTTTTACCTACCCTGTTAGGGGGATCGGGGGAGTGGTGCGGGTTTTTCCCCATACCTAAGCCCGGTAGGTCGGGTATGGGTATTACTTGAACTTGACCAGTATAAGTAAAAAAAAAAAAAAAAAAAAAAAAAAAATTCCTTGACAACTTTTTTTTTTTCCTAAAAATCTAAAAAGAAGGAAAAAAAAGAAGTTATACATATAAAAAGAAAGGACAGTTTTGTTTGAAACAACACTTGCTAAAAAAATTAATTTTTTTCTTTGTGAGAAAAAGAACCTTACGAACTTTATTAATAATAAAATTAAGGAGTTACATCAATGAATTAAAAATGAAATGTCGGGTGGAATAGATTCCATTCACACATAGAGAGGGGAAGATTTCTTAGCCTTCCTAACTAAGGCATGGGCAACCGCATTACCTTGCCGCCTAACATGAGAGAAAAAACAGGTTTGTAGAGAATCGATTATAGACTTACTGTCTTTAACTATATGACCAAAATTAGAGCGATCAGAAAAATCTCTCGTTAAAGCTTTAAACACTATCTTTTAATCTCCTTCAATAATACATCGGTGAAAACCCAACTCCGTTGCAAAAATAATTGCCCTCCTAGTTGACATCTCTTCAAGAACTCCCACACCCGATGGCATAAAGATCTTCTCAGCTAAGGAAGCCATCACCTCGCCCATTTCATTCCTAACCACTACTCCTATTCCAGCGTCATCTAACTCCGTAAAGACAGTACCATCATAATTTATTTTGCAGGTGTCCCTCGGTGGTGGTTGCCATCTCGGAGTAGCTGGTTTATGTTGCGTTTGTCTGTCAGTCCGTCTGGTCTGGAACTCTGCTAGTGAGTTGGAGGTAGCATCGAGAAGCTTCTCAGGTGGTAAGCTAGGCTCGTTGAAGTGGCATTTATTCCCCCTACACCAAATGAACCATGCCAATACCGTGAACAGCTCCACATTTTTCCATTCTTGTCCAATCCTACAGATCAGGTCCGTGACTGAAACGGGTTGGTAGGGAACTCGACGTAGCTCGTTGAAATCAGGACCCTAGCTGGAGCGTTGTTTCATCTGACTTACCACAGGAGTTGCATAGAGGAGAGTCTAATACTTTCCTGCGGTGCAAATTCTTCAAAGTCGGTAGTGAATCGGTGCATGCTTGCCAATAGAAAATTCTTATTTTATTTGGAATGTTAAACTTCCAAATACCATTCCAAAAACTCCTTTGTGTTGCCTGACTTGAGCCCGACGTTGCTCCTCTGTTCTCTAGTTCACCGAGTAACTGATACCCTGTCTTCACCGAGTAGTCTCCATTCCTGCTTCGGGGCCACACTATGCAGTCTTCTGCATTGTCCTACATAGGGGTGGCAAAATTTGACATGACCCGCGAACCCGACACGACATGACACGAAATTAGCAGGTTATGGATTGAGACTTAACGGGTTCGTGTCATATTCAGGTTGACACGGCTGACTCGTTTAATAAATGGGTTGGGTTAGTGTTGAACACATAGAACCTGTTTGACCCCTCTGTAAATGACATTTTACCAATATACCCTTTAAACTCTAGGTATATAAACATATTAGTTGTTGTGATTTATTTTCTTTGACATATTGTGATTGATTATTTGTGATATTGGGATATGCTTTAGTTTTGAATGATTATTTGTTATACAATTACTCATTAGTTCTGAATTTTATATTAAAAATATTTATTTGTTTGTTTTTTCATAATTTTTTTTCTCATTTTGATAAAATCTGATAAACAAGTCGACATGACTAACCCATTTAATAAATGGGTCGTGTTAGGGTTGAGGAATCTTGACCCGTTTAATAAACATGTCGGGTTAGTATTAACCTATGTAGTCGAATACTCATGACTTGACATGACACTAATCTGACACGCGAACACGAATTGCTACTCCTAATTCGGCACAATGGTATAGCTTTTATTCTCTGTGCAACAAAAGGTGAGATTAAATGATCAATCAACTGCCTATTCCAATCTCCTATTTTAGAATCAATGAGGCTAGAAACTGTGGAATCATCCACAATATCTTGATTTCAAGCTGTTGCCTTCAATGGAAACAAACCGGGGATCCAATCAATCAATTAATTATTAATTAATATTAATATATACATATAAAAGTGGAGATCTCATGTGAGTACATGAGGTTCTGCCACGTGGCACTCTAATGTTGAGTTTAGCATTTTTTTTAATCTTTTTTTATTAAGTTTTTTTTATTGTTACCCAATAGATCATAGTAACTTATTTTTACTATTATATAAATTTAGCATTTTCATCCTTTTTTTTATTTTTTTATTTTTTATTTTATGTTACTCAATATATCATAGTAACTTCTTTTTACTATTATATAAATATGGGCTGTTTTTGACAATTAGACCAAAAGTATTCACTACAAATCAATATATCAATATATATATATCTAAAATCTGAAGTGTAGCATTTATTGTTGCTACGCTCCAATTGAGTCACATTAGCTCCACGTCATTATCTTTTTTCTTTTCAATTTTCCTATAATTGTTTTTAACATTTATTTTTTAAAATATTTACACTTCTCTAAATTATTGTTTTTTTAAAGTCTCTTTGATTGTTAAATGTTATCCTATTGCGTTATAAAGAATTAAATATAGCATATAAAAATATAATATTATTCTATTACATAGTATGATTTAGATAATTTGGTATTTATTGTAATTTGGAATTTATTCTATTACATAGCATGATATTTTATAGTGCTTAATTTAAATGTTAAACTATAAGACTTTACTAATTTTTATTTATTTTTTAATCCTTTATGGTGGACAATGTATTCTTAATAGTTGTATTAGAAGTACTCTATAATGCCATTTATTTAGAGAAAAGCAAAGATTAGCCAAACAAAAATAATCAGATGGGTGACAAATTTTAGCTTTTGCAATTTTATTTTAATTATTATTATTATTTTATAACAATGCATATATAGAAATTTAATTCTTAGATTTTGCTAATAATTGTTTATTAAATAATATGTTTTTGGTGGACGAAATTACATATTTTGCAAAGAAAATAACCTTAATAGAATATCAACAACAATTAATTTTTTAGATTTCCTAATTGGTCCAATTAATCATTGTTAAGTTTTATTAATTTTTTAGTTACGTTTTTAAGTGTTTGGATTATAGGCAGAAAAAATAGGATTTGAGAAAGTTTGTTTAAAACTAAAAGAATAATTTTCAAATTTTATATTCTTTTTAATGATTCACAAAATGTTATAAATAATTTTTATTAAAAATGAATATTTTCATTGGCTTGCCTTTTGAATTTCTGAGAAAAGTTGTATTATTTTCATTTTGGTATTACAAAATTTATATTTATGATTTATGATTGTTCCTATATTACATTTATGGTTGTTCCTATAGATTACGAAATAAATTACTCATTATTAAATTAGTTTAAATTAAAAAAATTAATAAAACTACCATAAAAATAATTATCACGCGCAACGCGCGGGTTTGTGGCTAGTATATATATAAAAGCAGAGACATCACGTGAGAGTGCATGAGGTCCTGCCACGTGGCACTCTAATGTTGCATTTAGCATTTTTTACCTCTTTTCACTAAGTTTTTTTTATTGTTACCCATAGATCATAGTAACTTATTTTTACTATTATATATTAATTTAACATTTTTCACCCCTTTTTATTAAGTTTCTTTTACTGTTACCCAATATATCATAGTAACTTCTTTTTATTATTATATAAAATATGGGTTGTTCTTAACAATTTGGCCAATTAGACCAAAAGTTATTTACTACAAAATGGACTACCTTTTAAAAGTAGACTAAACCTTATGAAAAACTCAAGCCCAGTTATTACCTTACATATTATAACCCAAATTTGACCCTTCTCACATGTAAATCAAAGTAAAAACTCTTACCATTTTACAAACTCTCTTCTTCCTACCCCACGTATAGATGATACTTCTAAAAAATCTCATTCTCATGAAATCATGTCTTCATTTTCCCCCAATTTCAATTCAATATGCTTTTGTCTATTAATAATGTTCTATGCAATTTAAGCAGACAGATTCTCTGTCATCGACTAGTGCAACAAATCTATATATATAATAATAGGTGAAGCAGAGAGAAACTCAAATAGAATTCCAAATTAGAGTTTCAATTTTGTGCCATGTGTCATTCCAATTGTTCAATTAGAATCTGAAATTGGAGTCCAATTTTACTATACACGTGTACAAAGAAAATAATCAGAAGAATATAATATGATTTGGGATTGTTTTCGAGAGAACCATTACTCTTATTCATTATTTTTATTTATTTTTACGTAGGTTCATTGTTCTCTTGGTTCAAACTTCAAAGTGCCTAGGGAACTATAACAGAAAGCCGAATATGGAAAGTGGCCATGGGAGTTGAAAATAAATTTCAAAAAATTAATTAAAAATAAAAAATGAAAGAATATTGTGAGAGATGCACCACTTGGAAAAATTGAATTCCAATTAAAATTCATTGGACTTGGTAATGAGATGAGATGAAATTAATAACACATTAAACACTCATGCTTTGGGAATCGGTAGTACCAATCTAAATCCATTGGACCTGCTTCGTGATAATACAACTATGAAGTATGTATAAAAACACGCACAAATCCATCTCTCTATAAAAAGAGATTGGAGAGAATTTCTTTTATCAGCCATGCAACTTCAGAGGTTTTTTCTTCACACAAATGCCCATCATGTTACAAAATGACCCATCGTAAAACTACAAAATGAGTACAACTCTAAGGGTTTTTTTTTTTTTTTTTTTTTTAATTTAAAAATTTTTAAGCTATGAAAATTTCAATCACCAATAGAGATTGAAGATTCAAAAGAGTGAATGGATCTTTTGGATAAACATCGTCACCAAGGTTCATCTTTCTGTGTAATATTTCCATTTAGTTTTGATTCCCTTAATTGATATAGTGATGGGTTTGTGTGTATGCGCATACATTGAGTCAATATTAACAATTTTTTGAAATCCTTTGGTCCTTGCTTGATGATTGACTTTTCTTGCAGATATCAATCTTGCACGAAGATGGCTTTCAACCTATTTGGTGTGACCTTACTAAAAACAATATTTAGCACATGGGAAGAATATCCAATGTCAACCTTGTGAATTCTTAAACCTATTAATTAGTCCCCTTTATGGCAAACACCTCTCTCTTAGTAGCTTCATGGCTGCCAATTTAGTTTCATATTACTCTATTTTGGCTTATAGTTGTGCTACTTTTGAACATTTTTTTACTTAAGTTTGATTGTTGTGCCAAATGTCTCTAAAGTTTTATTTACTTAAGAACCAATTAATTGTATGGGCTTAATTACCCTTTAATTACCCTTTCAATATACGCATGATTGCGACTGTAACTTGTATACTATATCAATCTATTGTGGTTCAATTCGCTTTCTTTTACACACACACACACACACACACACACACACACACATATATATATATATTTATAAGTTTTGTTAATAAAATTTTATGGTTAATAATATGAATTTAGACTTAACTGAGCCTTTTAAACATGAATAAACTCATGATTAATAATATATTCATTCCCATGCGGTAGCATGGGTTACATACTAGTATATATATAAATCTTGAGATCATTGAGATTGCTGAAATAATTGACAAGTGCATATTTCTAAATTTATAATAACAAAAAGTCTAATAAATAGTATATACTATCTCACTAAATGCCATTAACTTAATATTTTCTTTAAAAAAATTCAATGATAGGAATGGTAAAAAACTTGATCCTATACAAGAAATACCAAAAATACATGCAAAACAATTTTCACAAGAGGATTTATCTTTAAATAATATGAAGACAATAGTAAAGATAAAATCCATTGAATGAGATCCTACGATACAAGTTTGTTAATCATTTCAAATTATACTCATCATTTACGTAAAAAATAATGATACATCATATTATTTACATTAGAAAAATAATACATATTAATTTCAAAGTTCATTGCAAGATGCAAACTGCTAGGGTATTGGAACAATAAGTAACATTGATACAACAATGGGTTGGTATTACATTTTGTGTGTACTTTGTGAAGGGAATGTCAAACCACAAGTAGGATCATTTTGGTGTGCAAAATGTGAAACAAAAACAAATCTTTCTATCCCAAAGTTAGAGGCACTCACATTAACTACATACTCTCCAAACATTTATAATATATTTATCTCACTTTGCAAACTACTTCAGATACAAGATTCAAATTGAAGTTTTTGATGCAATTGACAAAACAAATTTTGTGATATTTGATCGAGATGCCGAGAAAATCCTAAATAAATCTACAAGAGATCTTGCTGAAAAATAAACAAAGGTACAACTTATTTAAATTATTGTAAAACTATTGATATTGGACAAGGAATCCCACATGATTTGAAAAAAAAAATTTAGGAAAAAAAATGGATTTTCCTACGTCATTTGAATGAATTCAATCTAAAGGATGGTTTTGAAAATTACATAGTTGCTAAGATTTTTGGTACACCTTCAAATGACAAAAAGGTATGGAAGAAAAAAAATATATATATATATACATAATCCAATATGCTATATTAATTCTTTTTGCTGCACTATTCCAAAATTAACAAAAATAAAAAATAAAAACATTTACAAAAAACTGTCACATCATTGAAATTTAACATAAATGCAAATACCTACGAAAAATCTTAGTGACGAAGTCCGAACTTTGTAAGATCCAATCAAGAATCTCCCGGTGCTAATTCGTTAGTGATTAACACAAATGATGCAACAAAAGGAAAAAGTGATGAAAGCTCAAAAATTGAACAAATATGGACGGACTAAATTTCAAACATTGAAGATGGAGAAACTGATGATGATAACAAGCGTCACCATACCGCAATAACAAAGCATTGAAAAAAAAAAGATTTCGTAATAAGGCTTTTTATTACATCACATAATAAAAATCAATAATACAGAATGAATTAATATGCTTTTATCAACTTTTATTATATAATATTACTCCAAAGTTGATTTAATTATTGCTCATTACTTGAACAAAATAATTATAATAGATATATGTGTGCAATTTATAATTGTTACTTTTTATGATAAACTCCTTACTAACAAAGTTTTATAATAAATCTGCTATAATATATGCATAATATTTTCCTAAAACAAATTTACATAAAACATTATCCGTGCATCACACGGGCAACTTACTAGTTATCATAAAATACTCGGGTTTTGTTACCATCCCAATTCTCCACATCATCCCATTTTCAACAATCGATCTTGCTTTGAGGATGCTTTGCCAAGCGTAGGATCCCTTAGAGCTCTATGCATCAAAAACCGAACTTGAGGGGAAGTATTTTGCACTAAGATGGCTCTAGGGGTGGCAAAATTGGACACGACCTGCAAACCCAACATGACATGACACGAAATTAGTAGGTTATGGGTTGAGGTTTAATGGGTTTGTGTCATATTCGGGTTGACACAACTGACCCATTTATTAAATGGGTTGGGTTAGTGTTCAACATATGAAACCCGTTTGACCCATTTAATTAAATGACATTTTACTAACATACCCATCAAACTCTAGGTACATAAACTTATTAGTTGTTGTGGTTTATTTTCTTTAACATATTGTGATTGATTATTTGTGATATTTAGATATGCTTTAGTTTTGATTGTTTATTTGTGATGCAATTACTTGTAGTTCTGAATTTTATATTAAAAATATTTATTTGTTTGTTTTTTCATAAATATATATATTTTTCATTTTGATAAAATCTGATAAACAGGTCGACACGATTGATCCGTTTAATAAATGGGTCGTGTTAGGGTTGAGGAATCTTAACATATTTAATAAACATGTCGGGTTAGTGTTGACCTATACAGTTGGATACTCAAGAGTTGACACAACACGAACCTGACACGTGAACACAAATTGCCACCCCTAGATGGCTCCATTGAACTTAGCCAAATCTTTGAACTTAGCCAAATCTTGAACCCCATTCCTCCATCTAACCTGGGTTTGCATAACGTTTCCCAATTTTTCCAGTGAATTTTCCTTTACCACCACACTTGCCCCACCAAAACTTTTGTATTTGCATCTCAATATCATTACATAGTCCCACTGGCAGTTTGAAACAACTCATGGTGAAAGTTGGGATAGCCTGTACCATCGCTTTTAGTACCACCTCTTGTCCCACTTGAGATAAAAGCTTTTCCTTCCATCCTTCTAATTTATTCCACACTCTTTCCTTGATGTAGTTTAGGCTCGCTTTTTTTTTTTCTCCCCACAACTGCTGGCAAATCGAGGTATTTTTTATATTCCTTAATCTCCAGGACTCCTAGGAAATTTAGAATTTCCCCTTTCTTCTCTTCGGCTACAGCTTTGCTAAAAAACACTATAGTCTTGCCTTGATTTATTTGTTGCCCTGACACTTGCTTATACACTGATAGGATGTGTTGAATGCCTTGTAGATCTTCCATTCTTGCTCAGCAGAATAGCAAACTATCATCTGCAAAAAATAGGTGAGTAATCCGAGTTCATTCTTACATAAAGAATAACCCCTTATAGAGTTCTCCCTTGCTGCCTTTTAAAGCATTCTATTCAACCCTTCTGAGCATAAAAGAAAGAGATATGGAGAGAGTGGGTCCCCTTACCGAATTCCCCTTGTAGGAAAAATTTCTCCTTTTCGCTCACCATTTACAAAAATAGAATAACAGACTATGCTGATGCATTCAAAGATGAGAGCTATCCATGTTTCACAAAAACTCATCTTTCTCATAACTTCAATCAAGAACTTCCATTCCACTCTGTTGTATGCCTTGCTCATGTCCAGCTTAAGGGTCATGAAGTCTACTTTTTTTGAGTCTTCATCTGATGTAACATCTCGAAAGCCACTAAGATATTATCTAAAATAGCTTTATTTGATTGAAACGCACTTTGGGATTCAAAAATAATGTTAGGTAAAACTTTTTTGAACCTGTTTGCAACAACTTTAGAGACCGATTTGTAAATAATATTACAAAGAGCAATAGGTCGAAAATCTAAAACTATAGATGGATTCTTAACTTTTGGAATGAGAGTGATAAAAGTACAATTTATAGTAGATGGGATAGAACCTGTATTTAAACAAGTGAGGACCGCTTGTGAGACATCCTCTCCAATAGTTGGCCAGAACTTTTGGAAGAAGAGAGGAGGTAGTCCATCTGGTCTCGATGCCTTTTAAAGCATTCTATCCAACCCTTCTGAGCACAAAAGAAAGAGATATGGGGAGAGTGGGTCCCTTTGTCGAATTCCCCTTGTAGGAAAAATTTCTCCATTTGGCTCACCATTTACAAAAATAGAATAACAGACTGTGCTAATGCATTCAAAGATGAGAGCTATCCATGTTTCACAAAAACTCATCTTTCTCATAACTTCAATCAAGAACTTCCATTCTACTTTGTCGTATGCCTTGCTCATGTCTAGCTTAAGGGTCATGAAGTCTTTTTTTTTTTTTTTTCTTCTGAGTCTTCATCTAATGTAACATCTTGAAAGCCACTAAAATATTGTCTAAAATAGCTTTATTTGATTGAAACGCACTTTGGGATTCAAAAATAATGTTAGGTAAAACTTTTTTGAACCTGTTTGCAACAACTTTAGAGACCAATTTGTAAATAATATTACAAAGAGCAATAGGTCGAAAATCTAAAACTATAGATGGATTCTTAACTTTTGGAATGAGAGTGATAAAAGTACGATTTATAGTAGATGGGATAGAACCTGTATTTAAACAAGTGAGGACCACTTGTGAGACATCCTCTCCAATAGTCGACTAGAACTTTTGTAATAAGAGAGGAGGTAGTCCATCTAGTCCCGGTGCTTTTAATGGTTCCATTTGCTTCAAAGCTTCATCCACCTTTGCCCTCACAAATTCTCCAATTAACATGGAGTTCAAATCCACTATGATCATTGTTGGGATTGCTGCTAGAACTTGATCCATGTTTGATGGAGTGGCCAAATGGAATAAGTCCTGGTAGTAGGTGATTAGTATATGTGCAATCTCCTCTTCATCCAAGCACACCACACCCGCAACATCAACTCCTCAATCCGGTTTCTCCTATATCTGTGTGAAGCACGATTGTGAAAAAATTTTGTGTTTTGATCTCCCTCATGCAACCACAAAGCCCTTGATCTTTGTTTCCACATCTTTTCCTCTTTGATCAATAATCCATTAATCTCCCATTTCAATCGACAAACTCCATCCATCGACCCACCCCTGATTGTCATCCCCTAAGCCCTCCTAAGTTGCTCCTTTTTCTCTTTCAATGTCGGGGTAATGTTCCCAAAATTTAGCCAGCTCCACTGATTGAGCTTTGCCTGAAACTCCTGAATTTTCCCTTCCACTTGATCAATCGGGCTCCCCCAAGAAAACCTACCCCAAGCCAAATCAACAATCTCTTTGCACCCTGGATCTTCTAGCCACATTTGTTTGAATCTCCATGGCTTCCGTCATTTCTTTTGAATTCCTTTAGGAAAAATAATTATAGGTTTGGTGATTCGAGGATCCACACTCCAAATGCACAACCTTTGCGGCCGGGAAAAGCTCAATCCAATCCGTAGTGGCAACGGCTTTGTTTAACCTTTCCCATGTTGTCTTATTCTCCCCTTGACCATTGCACCAAGTATACTTACCTCCTACAAAACCCAAGTCTTTGAAAACACATTTGTCCAGAATATCTCTAAATGCTTCCATTTGTTTGATTGGTCTTAACCTTCCTCCAAGTTTCTCATGTGCCCTAGTAATTTCATTGAAATCCCCCGCACACAGCCATGGGATCGAGTACTTATTTTTCAATCTTCTTAGTTTTTCCCATGATTCGTGACAAATATTTGTGTCTGGCTCGCCATAGAATCCTGTAAACCTCCATTCATCTTCCTTTCCCTTATTCACAATGGCACCAAATTGTATGTCTTTCATGTTTTCAACGTGCACGTCAAATTGGTGTCAATCTCGTGTTATTTACTATTTGACCCATAAACTTTTAAATTTTTTTTTTTAATGTATAATCTTATATCACAAAAAACTTGAAATTTAAACATTTGTTAATAACATAGTTATTGATCTTTAATATTCTAGAAATTTTGCAAGCATGAATGATATGAGAAGAAAATGTAATCTAATAGTGGATTTGTTCAAATTTACATCCAATAAAAAGATATTAAGTAATGTTGTACATGTTTAGAGTCAAACTTTGTCTGAAGAAGAATAAGACGGCGTTTCATTGCCATCTTGGATGCTTAGTCCGCTTAGAGTCTTGGATTAAACATAAGATGGCTTTACATATCATAAAAACTCAAATTTATACAATTATGTTTAGATAGTTGGGAATGTAAAAAATTATACGATTTTATACTGGGACTAAAATATGCTCATCTATTGAACTCTTATGACAAAGTCCAAAAGTTTTATAAACATAAAAGGAAATTGCTTAATCCTTTTATGGTTCTGATTTACTTATAAATTTTTTAAAGAGTAATGCTATAGCCACAAACTATTTTATAAAATTTTTACAAATTGTTGTTGTGGCCAACTTCTTACTGGTTCTCATCTGGGCCCACCAATAACATCACTTTTTTATTTACCAGTAATCACTCATCACATCAACAATTTTTAAAAGTTTTTGTAAAAAATTTTGTATTTCTAGTATTTTCCTTTTTTTTTTTAAACAACAATTTGACTTTCAAAGTATCATTATAATGACTTTCACTTGGTGGAAAGTATTGTCACTGTTAGTATCATTCCAATAAAATGCTTGATCGTAATTTCTCCTTTAGAATTTATTTGTGCATTTCAAACTTCCTATAAAATGCTAGATTGACTTAATTTGCAAGATTACTTCAATTATCTCCTTTTTATTTATTTACTTTATTTATTTGATCATTTGCAATAGAAAGTTTAAATTATTTTGTTTAATTGCTAGTCTTAAGGTCCAAACTTAGTATGTTTGTGTGGGAAAATGACACATAAACCCTAAATAAACATTCGGCCTTAGATTAGAACTAGTCCAGAACATATCGATCCGAGATATGAGGCCCCACTACCGAAGCACATACCCCGAAGCATGGACTGCAGTTGAAACAAGAGGTCTTCAGGAACACCCACACGACCTTGAACCTCGGAATTCAACCTAACATGACCCATGACTTTTAGTTTGAGCATGAATTAACCACTAAAGTCGCTTGAGGTAAAGGCTCATTGACTACACCACCCACTTCAACCCGTGCCCCAAGATGTTAAAAACCCTTTCCGAAGCATTCAAGAGATATCCGAGGTCTCTCTCCGAATCTTCTTGATAAATCAAGAAGATCCCACCTGACACAATTGCATTTAATGCAATAGATAACTTATCAGAATAAGACAAGAAGCCCAAAAGTCTTTGTTCATCATAACCTTGAAAAAAGAAGAGCATGATGGGACAGAAGGCTGCCCAACTACATCAAGACAACACCTGCAATGGCACATGCCAGAGAAGAAAATGAAGAGAACCAAGCAAATGATGAAGATAAGAAGAAAGGATAAGAGAAGGAAGTATATAAGAGGAGAGAAACAGGAAGAAAAGGATGTGTAAAACACAGAGTGAGAAATGTAACATTGAAAATCATATGAATAAAGCTTTTAGCGTACTTTTATAAAACAAATAGAGAGAGTTATCTAATTCTTATTCAAATTTCCCATTGCGGATTGATTTGAGCCCATAGTATAAATTAATTGTGATCTTAAGCAAGTAATTAAGCACAAGTTAATTTCTAGGTTGGTCAACATCTTTTGCTGCATGATAAAGTAGAATTACTGTTATTCTTAATCATAATTTGTATATATTTGTTTGGAGCCCTTATGATGTACCTGGGGTAAATCCAAATTTCATATGCCATCGTTTGAATGTCAATCTTGAATATATTCCAAAAAATCAAAAGCCTCGGTCCTCTTCCCACATACACATCAAAGCAGTAAAGGAAGAGGTAGATAAGTTAAAATAAGCCGAGGCTATCAAAGAAGTTTTCTATCCGGAGTGGTCATTTAACACAGTGGTAGTGAAAAAGAAAACAGGGAAATGGAGAGTCTATGTAGACTTCATCGGCTTGAATAAGGCTTGTCCAAAGGAGCTATTTCCAGTTCTAAAGATAGATCAGTTAATCGATGCCACATTTAGTCATCCGAGGATGAGCTTTCTCGATGCCTTCCAAAGATATCATTAAATCGCGTTGGCTCCCAAGGATCAAGAGAAAACCTCGTTCATCTCTCCTAAAGGAAATTATCATTATAAAGTGATGCCCTTTGGATTAAAGAATGTTGGGTCAACCTACCAACGAATGGTTACAAGGATGTTCAAAGAACAGTTAGGAAGGAACATTGAGGCATACATAGATGACATGGTAGTTAAGAGCAAGCAGATTAAACTTCACTTGGGAGATTTGCCTAAGGTATTTGGTGTTTTGAGAAAGCATTGTCTCAGGTTAAACGCATCTAAGTGCACTTTTGGGGTAGGATCAGGAAAATTCCTCGGATATCTGATCACTCACAGAGGCATAGAAGTAAACCTTGATCAGATTGAAGCAATACGTCATTTACAATCATCGAGGAACCCAAAAGAGATTTAGAGACTTACTAGAATGGCAGCAGCTCTCAATCGTTTTATTTCTAGGTCGGCAGAATGATGCAAACCTTTCTTCTAAATCCTGAAGAAATGGAAGGATTATCATTGGACCCCAGAATGTGAGGAAGCATTCATTGGGCTAAAAGAATACTTGACAAAAGCCCTAATACTCTTATGATACGAGAACGGGGAAAAATTATACGTGTATCTTGTGGTGTCAAACCACGCAGTCAGCATGGTCTTGATAAGGTTGGAAGAGGACGTCTGTGGGTGCAAGCGCCTGCTACGATGGTTTCTCGCATGGAGGAGTACGCCTTGGCCTAGGGTCGACCATGGCAGAGGGTGTAAATGGAGTCGCCACCTAGTTTAATTCTAGGAACCATAAATATAACGCCCTTCATGGAGGGACTGATCTTTACCAGAGCACGTGTCCGAAGTTTAAGTATAGGGATGGGAATGTATTAGGCACCTAACTCCACCCGACCCGTGGGTCGGCTTCCACTCATTGTGTTCCAAGTCTTAATCTCATTAAAGGCAAATTTACTACGTTATTCTAACTCACACACACACACTAACATGCATCTAAAGCAAGCAAACATGGCATAATCATCCCCAAACCTAGCATTCATCTATCATGGCATTTAAGCATATATCATAAAGGGTAGAACATCACAAGGTAGATTCAAACAAATATGTCAAGATATCTAAATATCAAAAACATGGGATTCAACCAAACAAATTATGTTCATCAATCATACCATACTCATTAAACAAAACAAATGCATGTCCATGTGATTATGCATGACTTACCTCACTTACCACACTGCATCACAGCACCTATGCATCAATGCATGTTCATATTTATATGCATGTTCATGGTATTAAAGCAATTTAAAATCCTAATAAGCATAAAATAGATAAAATAAAACAAAGCAAGACAAAACAGAGTAAACAAATATATACAGATATGAAAATAAGGTTAAATAGAGACTAAACACGTAAATAAAACAAAAGAAAAACAAACAGAAGTGAATTTAGGGTTTTTGGGCAAAACTATGTGTGTGTAGCCCAACTGTATGCGTACGCATACACACCTAAAAGCCTAAGCCCTAAACCTCAAAACAGAAGTCACAGAAAATACAACAACAACAACAACAAAAACACTAACAACTTATCATGCTTCTAACATCAACACGAGGTAAACCTAAGCTAAACAAAAATATTAAAGCATTTAAAACATATATATAATCATAAAAACAAAGGAAAAGCAAATAAAAGTAAAGAGCCAAAGTTAGAAATTTTACCTCAACACTAGGACTCACTAGAGCTTGATTTTGACTATTCCCCTCAGTCAATTTATTCACAACCAAATCGAATATGAGTTAGTAAACTTAGAACTCAAAGATCAAGACTAGAAAATGTCCCAATCAAACAAAATTTGACTTGAGGATGTTTTGTGAAAAACTCCCTCTTTGATTTACTATTTTGTAATGAATCTTGTGTGTTTTTACCACCCTTTGGTCCTCCTTTTGAAAAAGTGTTTTTTATGGCTTTATATAATCAAAAAATAGGGGTTTAAGGCGACTACCAGACGATGTGGGATTCGCTCCAAACCAAGTTTTAATATAGAAAACTTGCCTTACATAGTTTCTAGAACCCTAGCATGCTTACGCATGCCCATGTATGCATGCGCATGCAGTAAGCATGCGTACGCATAACTTGAGTGTGTGTACGCATACACGTGTATGCATGCATACACTCTAGGGTTTTCCGTAGCTTTTCTTTTCCAAAAATAGTTTATTTACTTAAAAAATAAGTTATATTTTCCAAAAACACTTTCCTCAAGTCAATTTTCATCTGATCAGGCCTTAAACCAACCTTGGGCCTTAGAGTACTACCATCATTGGGGAATGGGGGTCCGAGTTGTAAGGAATACAAATTGCGGTGTCTGCAACGTCTAGAAGCCGGTGTACTATGTTATTAAAACACTAGAGGATTAAGTATTTTTCTTGTTCTTGTTTTCGAATCAAGATTGCTTGAAATTTGTCTTTAACTTGTAATGTATTTGATTATGATTTCTTTTATTAAGTAGGCTACAACTTCATATTAGCATCAATGTTACAAAGTAAAAATAAATCAAACCCACTTGGTAAGCAAATCCACTAGCAAATAAAATATAGTAACTCAGGTTAAAAATCGTACCTTATGGGTTTGACAAATCAACTTCAATTATGGGTTGGATTTGGGGATTTTTTTTTTGTGGGAGGATAGCTACGAATTGAGCAAGAGTGGGGGGGGGGGGGGGGGCTTTGGGTTTTTAGTGAGAGGAGAGGTAGAGAGAGATGGATTTGATTTCCACAGTAAGGAGAGAGAGAGAGAGAGAGAGAGAGAGAGAGAGAGAGAGAGAGAGAGAGAGAGGTTGAGAACAAATTCTTTTGTTTCTAGGTTTAAGTTGCAGTAGAACTCAATATCTTTAACATCGAGTTCCACTTTTTTTATTAAAAAAAATAGCAAAGAACTCAATATTATAGATATCAAGTTCTACTTTACACAAAACTCGATATTCCTAATATTGAGTTCCGCGTGGCCTTTTTTATTGAGAAAAGCCATATCACTGCCTACCACCGTGGCAAAAAATGCATGGAACTCAATATTTCGAATATCAAGTTCTATGTGGAACTTGATTTTCATAATATCGAGTTCCAAAAGGTTGGTATTCTGCTACTTAGTTTGCAAACAGTGGTGTTAGGCTAAATATTTTTAAAATAAGTGGTATTTAGCCATTTTCCCCTAAAATAAAGAAAAAAAATGGTTTTTAAAACATTTTCATTTATCAAGATTTTATTGCCTTTAGCAAGGCTTCCACATTAAAAAAATAAAAATAAAAATAAAGCATGAAAAACACTCTAAAACCATCATTGACTTTTACTAATAATGTCGTGGCTCATATTGATATTGCACTAAATAACAGTAAAAAACTAAAAAGGAACTTATAAATTATGAGTTCTAAAACATAATATATATATATATATATATATATAAACTAATCTAATCAATAATCAATTATAAGATTTCTTTCTATTTCTTTCTAGTTCTAAAACAAAATACATTTATGACTTTTCCACACCAAACACCCAAAGACCCAAGGCAATCACAGCCTTTACAGAGCCCACAACATCTAACCTTAACATCAAACCATAATTCGTCATCACTCAATAAAGAAAGCAAGCTCTCTTCCTTGGTTATAGCCAACTCATATGAGTTGAGATTAGATGGGATGACGAAGTTGGAGCTGTGTATCATTGAAAGGTTGAAGATAAATGACATCATTCTTGAGATGGCATGAAGGGTTGTGAGCTATATATAAGGGAGTAGAAGTGTAAGGGGTTTATCTTGAAACATTGAATTAAAGAAAATAAAAAGTCTTACATAAAATCTTTATTCTTTAATAGGAAAAGTCTTGAAACATTGAGCCAAAGAAACAAAAAGCCCCTATTTTTTTCTAGAACAATACCATGCATGAGGTTACCAAAAAAGGAATGCTAGAGCATTCAGCAAGAAGGTGAAGCCTAGAAACCTTAAGGAAGGAGATCTAGTCCTAAAGGTACTTAGAGATGAAACTTTTGATCCGAGAGGAAAGATGAAGCCAAGATGTTCGGGGCCTTTTTTTATCAAGAAGATCATATCAAGGGGCGCTACAAGAATTACAGAGTTGGATGGAGAATAGATACTCCATAGAATCAACTTGGACAGGCTCTGAAAATATAACATTTGAAAAGGAAAGAAAAAAACCCACTAGGTTGAAAACCCGGAAGGACGGCCTAGGCAAAAGTTAGGGCAAAGAAATCCCATTAGGTTGAAAACAAGGGAGGGTGGCCTAGGCAAAAGTTAGGGGAAAAGACCATGGGCATGGCAAAAATTCCCACAAGGACGTCATGGGCAAAAATTACATGGCATAGAAAAAAGTAAAGAAAAGAAAAGAAAAGAAAAATAAAGACAATAAGCGAAGATAATAAAATGGCTGATTCTCTCATTGCTCAAATTAAAAGATGATAAGATTGTTTCGTAGGGGATTTGGAACATTCCAATCCTTTATTAACTCAAACGAAAAGACATGGAATCATAAAGTGCAGAAAAGTAAAATTTGGGGCATATCAAGGTAGTCACTCAGTCCTCTTCCTTTTTTTGGACTTCTTGTGATCATTCTCTTCCCTATGGACTGCTCTCATATCAGTGGGCAACCAATCCTTGTATCCCGAAGTTGGATGGAGAAATTGAGGAAAATGGATGTCCCTATTCATCGTCCTTTGAGGCCAAGTCTCATGAATTCTGCCCAAGATTCTCTCAGTAAATGCTAAGGTATGGTAAGAACCATTGCCACAAGGTACCCCCTAAATTGTCATGCAATATGGCATGTAGGATAATAAAAGCAGCGGCGAAGCCTTACCAAAGGTACATAGTTTTCCTTGAAACCACAATTAGACATGGCCTTGATGTGCCACCAATCTACCACCCATTGGATGTCCACAAAAGTAAGATGCTTCAAGAGCTCAGTAAGTTTGACATGATCCATCTCTTTGTCTTTAAGCTTGCAATCACAGTAGTGTTTTAGTTGATACTGATTGGAAGGAGCAAGGTGAGGATGGAGCAATATGAGCTTCTCATACAACCATATCTGAGGGAGAGAAAAAGAGAGCATGAGTGTTAAGTGGAAAAAGGAGAGATGAAAAAAAAAAAAAAGAAATATTCAAAGATGATATAAGGAGCCTTGATGGGTTGAGAACCGAAAGGAAATCCATGCAAAAATTAGAGGAATCTCTCTAGGATAAGGAAACCTAGGCAAAAATTAGGGATTGTACCTGAAGCAGAGGGGGCTTCCCGCAAAGAATGTTGTTTCCTCCCTATTAACAACATCCAAACCATTGAGAGTTTCAACCAAGATGAAGACTAGTGGGCTCCCACTCCCTAGTTTTTGACCACCTGAAGAATTTCAGGATCCACACGAGGTGTTTCATGCACCAGGAAGAACCTTGTAAGAATGCAAATGCAAAAAGCATTGAGATGATAAGAATGCTTCACTCTAGCCAATGGCACATCTTTCTTAGAAAAGTACTTGAAAACCATGAAGACATTCAACTTGTTGGATTTGCACCATCTCTTTGCCATGGCTAAGGGAACCCCTAAAAGTTGATGAGCTAAGTCAGAAAGGTCTTCATGATTGCACCGAATTCCTTAAGAGTGGGGCATAATTCCATACCGTTGAATTGAAAAACATGCCGAGTAGGGATCTAAAGTTCAGTGGTAGCACGTAGAAGAGGCTCATCCACTTTGATTTGATGAAATGAGGAAATACAAGAGAGACCAAGATGAATCAGAGCATCATTGAAATTGAGATTAAGCTTGTTAATCCACATAGAGAACTCCAAAGAAGTGAATTCTACCATAGGGGACCTTACAGAATGATTCTTGGGCTTAAAACACATTTTATGAAGGTTTGGAAGCCTTTCACGGCTATTTTATAGTGAAAAAAGTTGGCTAGGGTTTTTCTGCCTGGTGGCATGCGTGCACATGGTCTTGGATGCGTACGCATGGCCAAAGCTTGCGTATGCACACGTGCTTATGAATACACAGGTTCATTAGGGTTTCAGATTCCCTTTCCTATTTGGAGTGTGATTTCCATACCAAGGCTTCTCCCATGACTCCTACGGCCTAAGAGACTACTTAAGACAGATTCAAACTCAAATTTTCATTCATCAAAGGAGAAAGAAAAGCAAGAAAATAAAAATGCACACATATCCCATAAGTTATAAATACGTACATGTCCTGAAATAAAAACAAAAATATAAATATGTTCTTAAACACAACCTAATGTCTCAAAATAAGAGAAAAATGTAGAAGATAATGCTAAAAAAGAGGAAAAAAGAGAAGAAAACTGGTAAAAGTCTATTTGTCTATCATGTCTGCAAGATTATCGCCGGTAATGCCTCTTCCTCGGCCGAGAGCTTTGAGTCGCCTCATCATCATCATCATCATCATCATCATCATCATCATCGACTTAGGCATACCTTCCAGGCCCGTAGATATTCCTGGAATACTCGGTAACCTCCAACTTGAGGTTCCTAGCAAGCAAGACAAACTCCTCGTGCTCTGCTACAATGGGCTAAATTTGAAAAGAAGACAATGTCAAGATAAGCCTAAAAGATGCAAAGAACAAAGTACAAAAGGTAGGGATAAAGAGAACTCACTACTTGTGTACCCTGAGGAAAGGGATAGCCCATGACATTTGAGTTACGCCCCACTGGACACTCCCGAGCGAACCCATTAGGACCATAGGTGTAGACCGACCAAGACAAATGAGAAGGGTTAACAGGACCGCCAATAGCTGGACTAGCAACACCTTGAAATGATCAGCACATTGAGTATCATCACATACAGGATATACAAGCTAAAAATAAAAGAGAAAGGGAAGAGAAAAAGTACATACCCCAATGAGAAAAAGAGCCATGAGGTGAGCCTCACTAAACTCATCATAGTCAAGACCACCCAAGAGTCATTGGGCATAGGGGATGCCATTCCTCCACAACTCGTACTCAGTGTTGGTCATTAAAAGCGAGGCAAGCATGAATGGAGGAGGGTCCATCGGAACTTGAGGTGTATCCTCACCCATAAGCTGGCAAGAAGCTCTCTTAGCTAGATATAGAATCCTCAAGCCTGCACCTTCTAAGGCCTGAGTGGTCCCAGAAGAGTGAATGGCGACCGCCTCAAGACCCGAGTCAGCCACAGGAGGGATACCCACCCAAAGTCCCCAAGTAATCTGCAAAAGCACTCATGGTTAGAAAGAACACTTTTAAGACATGTGATGATAGCTAGGAGAGAGGATTTTAACTCATATTTCAAAGGAGAGGTTGTTAAGGTGATCTCGAACTGAAAGGAAGTCCTTCAAGTCCACATCTGCACTTCGAGCGACAAGGACATAGTTCAAGGCCCAATGTTACAAGGATCACAAAAATATAGATACAGTTTGCAAGATACAGATAACAGTTTGCATAATACATATACAATTTGCAAGATAACAGTTTGCAAGATACAGATGACAATTTGCAAGATGATAGTTTGCAAAATACAAATACAGTTTGCAAGATGATAGTTTGCAAGAAAGAGAGCGCAGTACAATTTCCAAGATGATAGTTTGCAAGTCAAAGTACGGATACAATTTGCAAGAGCATGAAATGCAATTTTGTAAACCTAGATGACATATGAATAATTACAGTTTGCAAAATTACGAAGTATGATTTGGGAAGCTACATGAGAAAGGGAAAGAGATCTAACCTCAATGAGCCTCCAAGGCCCCACCAGCTGGCTCAGAGTCCCTTGGCTAATTGTGTCCATGGTTAAGTAGAGGTAGGCAAGACAAGCCTGGCTCTAGTTCACCTCTTGCGCATTCTCAAAGTCGCGAAAGAGGGTGAGCCACCTCAAAGACATCGTCTGCCCTCCATTGGCAAATAGATATGCCCTCAACAAGTACAACGAGAATGCCTTAGACATCTGGGCACAATCATTAGGCGTTGCCTGAGAAGAGACCTGTAGTCCCTCTCTAAGTCAAAATAGTGGATATGCCTGCTTAAATACCTACGCCCCAATAAGTCTACGCCTAGCTAAACACCTAACTCACCCTCCAAGTTAATGATGGACCCATCAGCTCTCAGACTGATCATCTGATGGAAGTCATGAGGAGTCACTATCAACACCCTCCACCTCTCGACAAGTGCTTACACCAGGATGCCACTGGCAGAACTCTCTGGAAGCAAGCGCATGATGGGCTCAAAGCCAGCCTCACTCACCAAAGCTTTGGTACCCTTTATCAAGGCTTGATACCACGCAAAGATGCGACTAACACTACCCTTACCAGAGAAAGGAGGTAAAGCCTGTGAAAGACAAGAAAAGGAGCATAAGAATCATGAATGGATAAGAAAAATAAGTGAAAAAAAAAAAATCAAACTGGGCGAAAAATAAAGTTTCTAAGTGCCAACATGTGTACGCAAGACCTATGTATGCGTATGTAGGGTCATAGCATGTGTACACATGTTAAGGCATACGTCCATATGAACTGATGAACACGGATGCGTACGCATGAATACTGGCTGCGCACACATGCGTACATATAAATGCAGACAGAAAATGTTCTTCGACAGTTTCAGCATGCCATGGATCAAATCTTGTCCTAAACATGTTCCTACTACACTTCCTAGGACATCAGGTTTTCATCTAAACCCATCCCACAATGAAATCCAAGCATTTACAAATCCAAAAATAGATTAAAATAGAAGATCAGAGCAAAACTTGAAAATGAGAAAGTTTGAAAAACTTACCAATCTGGCTCATGCGCCCTTCAAAAGATGGTTTTGTGACCTGAAGATCAGTGGAGGGGACTTCGTAACCTTAAAGCTCCATCCCAACAGGTGAGATTGGAGAAGATGAGAGAGTTTGAGAAAAGAAGAGAGTTTCAAATTGTGAGGGATGAAGGAGTGAGAGAAAGGTAGAAGATTTTTTTAGAGAAAGAAAGGGTGTTGAAGGGTTGTAGGGAAAATGAAGAAATGAAGAAGATGAAGAGAATAAGAAGAAGAAGAAACGGTGGGTAACCGTTCGGAAAAATGAAGAAGCGGGAAAGGCACCTAGTGGCTAAACTACATGTAGTTTAGACCTTCATTAAACTGCATGTAGTTTAGTATAAAAAAATAAAAATAAAAATTATTTAGAATATCCCCAGTGGACTCCTGAAAGGTGGGAAATGATGGAAATACATTTCTTTAGAATTTCCCTAGTTACAGAGATTCACTAAAATGATGGAAATACCCTTCAGCGGGTTGGAAGACATAGAAATGTTAAAAATGTTCCCCAGCGGGTTAGAAGGCCTAAAACACTCTCTAGTGGATTAAAAGTCACCAAGGAAGATCCCTCGTGGGTTAAAACCATCAAACAACTCCCTAGTGAGTCACCAAGAGAAGAATTTTCTCCAAATGAATTTGAATCATTAAGGACTTCCTTGTTAGGGCCGAAATGTCAAGACAACTCCCTCGTGAGTCACAAATGGAAATATTTTCCCCAGCAAATTAGAATCATCAAGGACCTCCCCCTAAGTCTCCCGGTAAGTTGAGGATTACTAAGAAAGCTCCCTTGTGAGTTACAACCACCAACACAAACTCCTCAGGGAGTCATCTCTCTAATGGATCACACATCACCTAAGACTTCCTTAAAAGTCGACAGATACCGATGAAAACTCCCTCGTGAGTCGGAATCATCAAGTAAACCCCCATGCATGTTGGGAAGCCCCTCTAGTGAGCTTTCCGTTCAAGATCATCACCATACTTATGCACATATCCTTTGGGAATTGAATATGCAGGCACAGATCCCCAAGAAAAGAAGAGAAAAGAAGAATACAGAACTTGAGTACATTTCCTTCTTGGAATTGAACATGTACACCAAAATCGAGGCGTAAGCCACCTAGAATAGAAAAAGGTTGAGATAGAGGCCAAAGCCTCGCAAGATTAGAAGAGATTGAGATAGAGACAAAAACTACCTAGAGGCAAAAGCCAACCAGAGAAATTTAAGGCAAGAGCCCCAAATGGACACCACAAATATGTATCATTTTAGCTCATAAGAGTACCTTGTTTGTTTGGTTGATGGTTGTGGCTGTTGGTCATGTTTGTTTTTCTTTTTTAGTGACTCTTGGATAGTGAGTCACTCGCTTTTTGCTTGCAATTGGCAAACCAAGTTCTTGGGTAGTGAACCTGTCGTTGCTTGTTTCCCAAGTAATACCTGTGGGATTTTGAATATACTAATCCCACACAACTCTGCGGAGTTGGACCCCGCCCCATGTATGCATATTGTTTGCCGTGTGCATGGGTTGGGCTTGAGTTGTTCGTCGAAAAGAAATGTTTTGTCTCTTATTCTTTTGATTCCATTAGTAGAGCTTATGAATCAAAAGAGGGGCATTTGTAGACAACGCAGGCCCCCGTTCCCCAATGATGATAGAATTCTAAAGCCCAGGGTTGGTTTATGGCCCAATCAAATGAAAATTGACTTGAGGAAAGTTGTTATGGAAAATTTAACTTATTTTTTAAACAAATAAACTATTTTTGGAAAAGAAAGGCCACTGAAATCCTAGGGCATGCATACACATGCTCAAGCTCTACGTACGCATGCTTCATGCATGCGTACGTATACACATGCATGTGCATGCATGCTAGGCTTCCAGAAACTGTGAAAGGCAAGTTTTCTATATTTGAACTCGGTTTGGAATGAATCTCACATCATTTGGGAGCTGCTCCAAACCCCTATTGTTCAACTATAAAAGCCATAAAAGGTACTTTTTCAAAGAGGGCGAATTCCAGTGGTAAAACACACAAGATTCACTAGAAAATAGTGAATCAAAAAGGGAGTTTTTCACAAAAAATCCTCAAGTCAATTTTGTTTGATTAGGACCTTTTCTGGTCTTAATCTTTGAATTCTGAAGTTCAATTACTTATTTTGAATTGGTTGTTATTAGATTGACTAAGGGGAACAGTCAAAATCAAGCTCTAAAGAATTCTAGTGCTGAGGTAGAGTTTCTAACTTTGACTCTTTGCTTTTGTTTGATTTTCTATGTTGTTTTGTGTTTTTATATGAGTTTATGTTGTTTATAGTATGTTTGTTTAGTCTAGGTTTACTTTATGTTTATATTTTGAGCATGTTGGGTTGTTAGATTCTTTGTTTTTGTGTTTTTGTTTTGTAGTTTCTAGGTTAGGGTTCTTAGGGCGTGTATGTGTATGCATGCAGCTTGCATGCATACGTATACTCGTAGTATGTGTACAGATATAAATGGGTTGTGCACGTATGTCCTATGCATGTGCACGCATATCTCTACCCAAAAACCCTAATCCTTTTCCTGCTTGTTTTCTTTTCATTTTATTCACATGTTTTAGCCTCTGTTTAGTTTGTTTTGTTTGTCTTTGAGACTCTGTCTCTCTGTTTTTAACTTGTTCTGTTTTGTTTTATCTCTTTTATGCTTATTAGGGTTTTAGTTTGTTTGAATACCATGAACATGCATATGAATATGAACATGCATTGATGCATAGGTGCTGTGATGTAGTGAGGTAAATAAGGTAAGTCATGCATTCACATGAACATGCATTGGATCTAAGTGATAAAGTTGGATATGGTTGATGAAGATGAATATGCTTGATTGAATCCCATGTTTTTGGTGTTTAGATGCTATAGTATGTTTATCCTGATCTGCCTTGGATGTTTCTACCCTTGGATATGCTCTTTAAATTTCATGATAGATGAATGCTAGGTTTGGGGATGATTATGCCATGTTGATTGATTTAGATGCATGCTAGTGTGTGTGTGTGTGTGTGTGTGAGAGAGAGAGAGAGAGAGAGAGTTTGAATGACGAATTAAATATGCCTTTAATGAGATCAAGACTTGGAACATAATGAGTGGAAGTTGACCTATGGGTTGGGGGGAGGTTGGGTGTCTGACACCTTTCCATCCCTATACCTAAACTCCGGACACGTGCTCTGGTAAAGATCAATCTTTCCACGAAGCACACTATATTTATGGTTCCTAGACCTAAACTAGGTGGCGACTCCATTTTACACCCTTTGCCATGGTCCACTCTAGGCCAAGGTGTACTCACCCAATAGCGAGGATGACCCACGTCACGGGCGCTTGCACCCACAAAAGGTGCTAAAAAGTTTGCTACGGCTAAATTTATGTCTTTTCAAATGGTTGAGGAAAAAATGTTCCTAGCCAAGTTGAGGATTTTCAAAAATTAGTGTCCGACCTAGCTAAAGAGGGTGATGTCTTACCCGAGAAGTTTATGGCTCATGGCCTTGTGTTTAGAAAGAGTATAAACACCAGTATAGCCACCATAGAACCTATTTGAATCTTCAACAAACTATTGTCGATTTTCAAATTGTAGAAACATATAGGATAACAGAAAAAGTTTCTAGAGCTAAGGAATTTACTGCCAAGGCCAATGTTGTAGAGGGAGGACCCTCTAGACCTCCACAACATAATAAGAAACATGACTTTAAGGAAAAAGTAAAACTTCATAATAAAAATGGCCCAAATTCTCAAATCCAAAAGAAAAAAGGGTAATTGTTTTATTCGTGGCAAGATAGGTCATTATGCGGCAACATGTAAGGCAAAAGGCAACTTCAACAACAATAGGAACAACAACAAAGGCTCAACATCAAATAAGGCAAATGTGGTGGAAACCGAAGAGATCATTGCGGCGGTGGTGTGTGAGGCACATTTGGTGACAAAAGTGAAAGGATGGGTTGTTGATTCGGCTTGCACAATGCATATTGATGCATTCAAAAAGGAGTTTAGTTCCTACACTCCTATGGCAGAAGGCACCAAATGTGTTTATTTTAGAGACAATAGGTCTGTGTTGGTGAGTGGTAAAGGGAAGGTACTCTTAAAGCTAACTTTCGGTAAAACTCTTTCACTCAATAATGTCCTTCATATACCTCACTTTCAACACAACCTCATTTCAGTACATTTGCTTGGTGAGGCTGGTATTAAAGTTTTATTTGATGGTGGCATACTTACTTTAGCTAAGAATGAAGTCTTTGTTGGTAAGGGCTATGATGATGATGGTCTGTTTATACTTAATGTTGATCAAGTTATTAATGAAAATGGTTCATCTTCTTGTGCTTACTTAGTTGAATCCATTGATGTTTGGCATGGTAGACTTGGACATGTTAATCTTGGCCATATAAAGAAAATGAAAGAATGTGGAATCATTAATTCACTAAGTGAAGCTAATATGGACAAATGTGAAATTTTTTCCGAAACTAAAATCACCAAGAAACCTTGTAAATCCATAACAAGAGAAACTGAGCTTCTTGGATTGATACATCGCAACTTGGGTGATTTAAAACACACCATGACTAGAGGTGGTAAAAGATTTTATGTGATCTTTGTTGATGACCACTCTAGATTCACTAATTTTATTTACTAAGAACCAAAGATGAAGCTTTGGAGATGTTTATAAAGTATAAAAGTGGAGTTGAGAACCAAAAGAATAAAAAGATTAAAAGACTTTGAAACGATAGAGGTGATGAATATGAGTCTAATCCTTTTAAGGATTTTTGTGAACAAAATGGCATAATACATGAGGTAACTCCACCTTATTCACCCAAATCTAATGGAATAGTTGAAAGAAAAAATTGAACACTTAAAGAAATGACGAATGCTTTACTTTTAGTTCTGGGCTATCTTCCAACATGTGGGAGGAGGCCATTCTTTCAGTTTGCCATATTCAAAATAAGGAACCTCATAAGAAAACCGGTAAAACTCCTTATGAGCTTTGGGAATGGCGTAAGCCTAACTTGGAATACCTCAAAGTGTGGGGGTGCTTGGCTAAAGTCATGCTTCCCGAGAAAGCTTGGTTCTAGAACATGTGATTGTGTGTTTATTGGTTATGCTTGCAATAGTTCATGCTATAGATTTCTTGTCATCAAAAGTGATATCTTAGAATCATATACTATTATTGAATATGAAAATGCCATTTTCTTTGAGCATATGTTTCCTTTGAAAAATAAGGACAAAGTGTTGCGTGATTCTATTGAAACTTCTAATAACTTTGTTGATGATGTGCAAGAAATAAGGAGGAGCAAGCGAGCTAGGAAGCAAAAGGATTATGATAACGATTTCCTTGCCTATGTTGTTGAAGATGAACCTGTAAGTTACTATGATGCAATTAAATCCATAAATGCACTGTTTTGGTAGGAAGCTATTAATAATGAATTAGAGTCTATTATGTCTAATTATACTTGAGAATTAGTTGAGCTTCCATTGAAGCTTAAACCTATTGGTTGCAAATGGGTGTTTAAAAGGAAATTGAAACCGGATGGTACAATAGATAAGTATAAAGCACGCTTGGTAGCTAAGAGCTATAAGCAAAAACATAATGTGGATTAGTTTGATGCTTATTCTCTAGTTACTTGAATTGCATCTATTAGAATTTTATTTGTCATTGCATCTATTTACAAATTTGGTGTACATCAAATGGATGTTAAAACTACTTTTCTAAATGGTGATTTAGAAGAAGAAATTTATATGGAGAAACCCAAAGATTATGTAGTTCTTGGATAAGAACATAAAGTTTGTAAATTGGTTAAATCTTTATATGGTTTAAAACAAGCATCTTGTGAGAGATTGCACCTCCGACCCCTTTTTTGGTGTGGGGCCAAAGCCAAACCCACGTGAATGGGTGGAGTCATGTTATTGCCTCTCAAAATAGAGGTTTGACTGATTATATCTTCCCCTTTAGAATAAGGATTTTACAATGAAGTCGCTACTTATTTAATTATTGAAAAAAGAAAAGGAAACCATAATTGAAAATTTCATCATTTTATTAATTTGAAATTGAATTTAAATTGATCATAGGAAATTACATGGCTTTGGTCCTAGATACAATCTAAGATAAAGTACATAGATTTGTTTCATAGTTACAATCTAGAAATTGAAAATTACATGGATAAGCATTGATCTATTAACCCTTGATCTAAGTCCACAGGCTATGTTATAAGATGGCAAGGTGTTAGGCACCCACCTTGCCCGGTGAAACCGGTCTTCTAGACTATGGTGGCCAACATTTATATCATATCATCCAATATGTTATCAATCAATTTGCATGTTGAATTTAATGTGTATGCATGTGATAAACCCTAATTCATTTATTTATTGCATTTTGATTGAAAAAAATAAATTCTAGTGAATGTGTGTGGATGTTGATATCCTAGATTCAAGTATTTGAGAGAATTATGAAACAAACATGTTTTTCATATTTTTGATGTTGATTTAAGATCAAAACTAGTGTTATGCACAAACATGTGATGAACAACCAAGAACATGTGAAGAACGCATATGAACATTTAAGAACACTCAACATATTCAAGGAATTTAAATAAACACTAGCATGCTCTAATCTTAATCTCATCATAGTAATATAAATAAACAAGTTAGAGAAATGGATTATACCCAGTGGCAGAGCTAGGATTTAAGTTGAGGGGGGACAAAATTTATAAATAACTCACAACTATGCACATTGTGAATATATAGTATTTGACACAAATTTGAAATATTAAAATTTGTTCATTTGAATATTAAATAATATTTTAATGAATTTCTTTTTTAAACTGTCATGAAAAGAAAGTATATTCATTTTGTTGTATTTATCTTTTTAGCTTTTAATCACTTTTTTTGAAGAAACAAACACACACAAGAAAGAGGGAAAGTAAAAGACTTTTGCTCACATGAGCATCAATTTTCTAAGTCAAAAATTGAGTTATGAATGAAATGATGTGCAATTTTATGTAATTTTGATTAATGAAGACTTATAAAATGCTCAAATTATTTTATTAACAATAAACTTTTACTTATAAAAAAATACTCAAAATATAATGTGTGAATCTATAATATAATATTTATTATACAGTTAGCCTCAAATTCCTAGCAACTTGGTTACATGCATGATATTACAACACTATGCTTCCGTGTCAAGTCAACAATTTTATATTGGCTACACTCTATAGCACTCAAACCAAAAATAAACCCATTAATAATCATCCCTGGGCATTTATAACACCACTATGCCTAGTTTATTAAATCTCCATAGTCCAAGCTTCGTCAAAGTCTCTGGTAATTGAATAATATACTTCATCTTCTAGTGATAGCTTATGCTACACATGAAGCTTTTGTGCAAGGCATGCTAATGGAGGACAGAGGCCATGAAAGCACTCTTGCATCATTTAGAAATTATAAGCTATGCTCTGTTTCAAGACCAAGAAACAGAGTGGCATTTAAATTAGCTAAATATTTAATGAAGTGTGAGTGAAGAAAACTTTTGTTTAGGTGAAATTCCTCAGTAATTAAGGGATATTGATAGGCCAAAACGAATTGACCCCTTGTGATAAATTAACCAATTAATTTAGCCAAGTGAATTAATTAAGTTAATTAACATGCAAACGCGTGGTAGCACAAACAAATCACCAATAAACTAATTATAATGCGGAAAATAAATAACACAGTGATTTGTTTACGAATGGGGAAAACCTGACAGCAAAAACCCCACCGGGTGATTTTCAGGTCACCACTCCCGAAACTCCACTATTATCACAACAAACGGTTACAAGTAAAGGAATCCCAAGTACCTTACCAACCTACAGTTGAACCCTTACCCTAATACCCAATTGGACTTGTTCTGTAGTGACAGTTTCCCCTTTTTATGCATGGCTCCCAAGTACGTGACTAACTAATGCGCGGATCCTAGAACTTGACTTCAATCACCAACTAGAAAGAGTTGTTGGCTGCAAAGTTCTTCAGTTCATCCACGATGAAAATCAAGAAGATGCTTGGTCACAAAACCCAAAGGTGCACATACACAGCATCTTCTTCAGAAGAGATGAACTAGGGCATAACTTTGTCTCCGGTCACAATTTGCTTGAACAAAGTTTTCTCAATGCTTGGGCAACTTGTGAACTGTTTGATGGCCCTTAAAACAATCCTTTTATATGTCTAGGGTTAGGAGAAAAGAAGGCCCAAAGACACATTCACGGATCCCAAGAAAATCATATTAGAAATTCATAAACCTTGACAGATAGAAGGTGTCGACTAGTTGTCGAGCCACGGGCTTGAGACAGCTTCTTAAACCTCGACACATGCAGTTGTCGAGATGCTGTTGAGCTTTAATAAATGTGCACTTCTTCAACTTGATTTTTGGACAGACTTGATGACTTCAACACTTAATCTTGAAACCTTGTTTCTTAAAGTATTAAAAACACCTAGAACTACCCAATTAAAAGTTGAGTGCGTTTTGTCAAAGGATTAGCCAATTACATAAAAGAATGACATATGTTTTTAACAAGTGAACCACATATGTCCTAACAATCTCCCCCTTTGGCAATCAGTGACAAAACCACAGCAAACAAATGAGATATGAGAGAAGTCATAAATCACTCAACTCATATTCACTTTTTGAATACATTAAAATCTATCCTAACACAAACTCTTGAAAAACTTTGCAAGAAGAGAGTTTATGGCAAGTAGACTTTGACAACCTGTATTTCTGAAACACTTTAAACAAAACTCATCAAGCATCTTAGTGTGAAACAGAAATAATAGATTGCATACAAGTATAAGAAACATGTGTATAAAGAAAGAAAAAAAAAACAACACATGTAGAGGTAGGTGAAAGAAACATACATCCACATATAGAGAAAATAAGTACAATGTATGTAAAAACTGGTCATAAGAACAATGTATCTAATAAAGTAGAAAAGAACAAGATACATCATATCCTCACTACATCCCTCATATCAGCACTCTCCTCCTAACAAAAATGTCCTACACTAACTCTCCCCCTAAGAATGACTACTCTCAATATCCAAAACTACTCCCCCTTTTTGTCACGAGTGACAAAGGGTAAGAGTGTCAAGTAGACATCTCATCGGTAGAGCTAGCATCTCCGTCGTCATCCGAAGCGTCATCGTCATCACCATCATCATCATCATCCTCAGCATCAGAATCAGAAGCCACTGGAAGAGGTGGTGGAGGAGAAGCCTCAAGAGCAAAGCCACCCATAGTCTCCTGTCGTCGTGCAATACGATCGACACAAACGTTCACCTGATGCAACTCAGTAGAGAGTGTATCAAGGCAAGCATCCATGCGCTGCAATTGCGCCATGATGTCTCCAAGTGATAAATCGCCCATGGAAGTGGATGGAGCGGATGTGGATGGAGCTAGACAGGAGGAAGGAGTGGAATCCAGCTGTCGCGACCTAAACTGCGCCTCACTACGTTTTACGGTAGCGGTGTCTATGGCACAAATGTGTTTGAAGTGGTCGGACACAGGAAAAGGGACAGAAAAATGGCGTAAGATCCTCGTGATAGTGGAAGGAAAGATGAACTTATCATGGGACGCCAAATCTAAATGAACATCTATAATAGAGAGAATGAAATGAGAAGGGAAGTCTATGGTAAGATGCTCAAGAAGAGATAACAAAAACCGAGCTCGAGGCTCTGTGATGGAGTTGTAGTGAGAGAGAGGATGGAATACAAAAGTCATTGCCATGTTCATGAAGCGAGGGCCTTTAGCAAAAGGCTTACATGGTGTAAACTGACGCTCACCCCAATCAACAGGGCGCTTACAAAAAGCAGCCATGAGCTCATCTTTGGACACAGTCCGCAGACGCTTATAACTAGGATAGTCAGGAAACTCTACCCTAGGAACCCGAAGCACATCCGCAACAAGCTGCGATGTGCTAGGAATGCGCGTACCTCGAACGCGAGTGAAGAAAAGAGGTACTGAACGATCAATCCCGTGCATGTTGGAGTAGAACTCCTGAATAAGCATGAGAGGACAGGTTACCAGGACGTCACACAGTGACTCCCATCCCCGACTGTGAATGACAGAGGGAAGGTCAGTGTCGGCGAATGATAGGCCACAAACTAAATGACCCCTTGTTAACTACAAAGTTATTCAGTTCAATTTGTCTCCGGTCACAATTTGCTTGAACAAAGTTTTCTCAATACTTGTGCAACTTGTGAACTGTTTGATGGCTCTTAAAACAATCCTTTTATATGTCTAGGATTAGGAGAAAAGAAGGCCCAAAGACACATTCACGGATCCCAAGAAAATCATATCAGAAATTCTGAAATTCATAAACCTCGACAAATAGAAGGTGTCGAGCAGCTGTGGAGCAGGTGTCGAGCCACGGGCTTGAGATAGCTTCTTAAACCTCAACACATGTAGCTATCAAGATGCTGTCGAGCTTTAATAAATGTGCACTTCTTTAGCTTGATTCTTGGACAGACTTGATGACTTCAACACTTAATCTTGAAACCTTGTTTCTTAAAGTATTAAAAACACCTAGAACTACCCAATTACAAGTTGAGTGCGTTTTGTCAAAAGATTAGCCAATTACATAAAAGAATGACATATGTTCTTAACAAGTGAACCACATATGTCCTAACAGATATAATTTTGATTAATGTTCAATTATCTAATTGGATAGTACTACTTTTTTTTACCCAAAAATAAAGTAGGTAGGAGGTTGTAGTAATTATAAGTTAAGGTGTTTTTTATGTGGGCCAGGGGGCAATTGCTCCCTCTCGCCCCCCTTTGGCTA
Source organism: Quercus ilex subsp. ballota (assembly GCA_032727855.1). NCBI lineage: Eukaryota > Viridiplantae > Streptophyta > Magnoliopsida > Fagales > Fagaceae > Quercus > Quercus ilex. Next base: position 29,493,070 of record CM064913.1, on the reverse strand, counting down.
TACCCCTGATTATACCTGCATGCAAAATCCACATGGTAGAGGAGGAGACTCTTGGTAGAGGTCCTAATAGTGGAGTAGAAAAGAAGAACTATGAGAGGGAGAGTGAGTCTCACTCAATACCTTGAGTCTTAGGAAGACCAAGATATGACAAGACTACTCTATTTCACTAGAACTCAAGAGAGGAGAAGAGAGGGTGTTTCTCTATGTCTTGGAATGGAGGAGAGGAAGGGTTTATATAGTGGTGGTGGAGAAACTATGAATGGATGGGCATTCAATGAGGGTTGACAAAAGATCTAAGAGAATCATGAACCTATATCCTATTTCAGTATTTAGAGAAAGTTGGGGCATTAAATTTGGAGATTGGTGGGAGTGATAAGCAACAAAATAATTAAGAATTTGGTTTTTCCCGTAACTCCTGTAACAGCCTGCAGATTCAAATTCAAAAAATCTTATCTTAATTAATTCTGATCAGAATTTTCTCGTTCTTATGCTCAAATTGAAGCCCTAGATGTCTAGTTTTTGGCAAAATAAATCTCGCCCAGATTCAAAATATTCTGAGACATATCAATGAAATGGTGAGCAGAGGTCATTAGGCTCCATTCACTTCCATTTCAAACTTAATCAGTTCCAAATTTACTCTAATTAAAAAAACAATTACACAAATTGCTCATTGAATAATTAATGTTTGATTATCTAATTAATCAAGTGTGTGCAACCTTCCCATAAGATATAGTCCTAACCAATCAAATTATGACGCGTCATTAATTTCAAATTGATTATAATTATAACCAATTGGAATCAATTGTTCATAATTACATATAGTCGAACTCAATTTGTGATAGTGCATCTCGACCATTAAAATTTGATTTGATAATAATTTCAATCTGATGGTCTGATTAAGACTTATGACCAGTCAATTTGATCGTTACAACATCAAGATCATTTTGATGGAATGAAATTAAGGATCTAGTGGCTACAATTAAGATGCCTATTTCCAAAGTGAAATTACCCTTTTATCCTCTATGTGAGGTTAAATGCGGGTTGCAAAACAGGGTGTCAACACACTAAATAGTGGCATGAAAAATTTGATAATGTTATGCTTACACATGGGTATGTGATTAATGGTGCCGATAAATGCATATAGAGCAAGTTTAATGATAATGAATGCGTCATTATATGTTTGTATGTTGATGACTTGCTTATATTTGGAGCTAGCCTTGATGTTGTGCATGATGCTAAATATATTCTTGCCTCTAACTTTGATATGAAAGATTTGGATGAGGAAAATGTAATCTTGAGCATCAAGATCCTTAGGGATAATGATTGCATTACACTATCACAATCTCACTATGCAAAGAAAATTCTTAAAAAGTTTGAACACTTTGATATGTCACCTATGTCTACTCCTTTTGACTCAAAGGTGCACTTGATTAAAAATCGTGGTGATAATATTTCACAAGATAAATATGCACAAATCATTGGTATTTTAATGTTTTTGACAAACTATACTCGCCCTGATATTGCATATGTTGTTGGTAGATTGAGTAGGTATACTCATAATCCTAGTATTGAACATTGGGATGCAATATCTAGATTGTTGAGATATTTAAAGGGTATTTTTTTATTATGGTTTGTCATATTGTGGTTATTGTGCTATATTAGAAGGATATTGTGATGCTAATTGGATATTTGATACAGATGAGGTAAAGCCCACTAGTGGATATGTGTTCACACTAGATGGAGGGGTTGTCTCTTGGAAATCATCCAAGCAGACTTGCATAGCGAGATCTACCATGGAATCAGAGTTAGTGGCCTTAGAGAAGGCTGGGTCCAAAGCTGAGTGGCTTAGGAGTTTGTTAATTGATATATCATTGTATACTAACTCTATTGCATCTGTTTGCATGCATTGTGATTGTCAGGCTGCCATAGCATGTAGGGGTGTGCGGAATATCTGATTGACCCGCTAACCTGACCGACCTACAACCAACCCACCTGCCCTGTGCGGGTCATTAAATTAGGTGGTTTGGGTTGGGCGAGTTAAACACCCAACATAGCGAATTGGGTTGGATAACGAATTGAAGCATTGCCAACCCGCTACAACCCGACCCGCTTGCTTAATTATACATAAATAATATATATATATATATATATTAGTTCAAATTGATCAACTGTATATTCTATATGTAAAGTTAATCAATTCACTTAATCAATTTTTACAGCTAATCAATAATCAATTCCTTATACAAAATATAAAAAGTCAACATTAAAACCCTAAAATCACTTCAACCGTATTCTACATACATTATGTATTTAGCCTTCACCTTCATCCACTTCTTCTCCCTCCCTTTTCATGTTATTTTGTCCTTTTCTTCCTTGACCTTTTTGAAGCCTCTCATTACAACCCGACCTACTAGCTTAATTATACATAAATAAAAAATAAATATATATTAGTTCAAATTGATCAACCGTATATTTTGTATGTATAGTTAATTAATTCACCTAATCAATTTTTATAGCTAATCAATAATCAATTCCTTATATAAAATATAAAAAGTCAACATTGAACCCCTAAAATCACTTCAACCGTATACTACATACACTCTGTATTTAGCCTTCACCTTTAGCCACGTCCTCTCCCTCCCTCTTTCATGTTATTTTGTCTTTTTCTTCCTCAACCTCTTTGAAGCCTCTTTTGTTTTATCCTTTCAATTCTTCACCTTCAATCAACTGTGTACTCTCCTAGACAACCACAAAGGTAGTTCATTTTATGTCTTGTATTGCTTAATGTTTGTGTCTATATTTTTATTGAGTATGTTTTTTGTCTTTTTAATTTGGGTCCCATATATTCTTGTAAATATTGAGACCATGCATACCATTTCGAAGTTTATTTGTTATGTTGGAATGTTATTATTTTGAATCCTTGATGTGACTTTGGGAATGTTAAGACTTTAGGTTTATTGATTTAATTTTCCTTAGTTGTAAGGCAGCAGCCTACTGTTTTTTCTTTTTCTTTTTCCTTTTTTTTTTTTTTTTTTTTTTTTTGTGGAGACAAGGTCTATTAGAGATGATATAGATCTTTTTTATTGACCCTATGTTTGTGTTGGAATTGAGATTATCCAATGAAATCTACCTTTAATTTTTTGTGTGCATTACTTATATTTTGAGATTATGCAATAATAAATTGTAGATTGTGATAATTTTTTTTAAAAAATAACATTGTTAATGCCAACCCACACAACTTGCCTAACCCGCCGGGTTGAAACCACCAAAATTTGTAACCAATCCGCCAGATGTAGACTTTAGTGGGTTGGTGGCAGATTGGAATTTTTCCAACCCGCTAGTGGCAAATTGAATAGAAATATTGGCTTTTACCTGCCCAATCCGACCTGCGCACACCCCTAGCATATACTAAGAGAAAAATCTATAATGGAAAAAGTCGACATATCCTATTGAGGCACAATATTGTGAGGTAGCTTATTGATAATGGTGTAATGTCCTTGGACTTTGTGAGGTCAGAAAGGAATTTATCCGATCCTTTGACCAAGCCACTAGCAAGAAGGCTGGTGAGTGAGACATCGAGGGGGATAGAACTAATACCCAAATTGTGACACTATGGCCAATGCCCAACCTCTATGATGGGTGATTCCACGTAAGGGGTTAAATGGGTAGAGGTCATTGGTGGTCTATATGGGCACTGTCAATTATTGTGTTTTCCGTTATCTCATTAAAGAGATTAGTGATAAGTCCATCCCTGTGGTGTGAGACAGTGCTAAGTTGTAGACTGTTGAAGGTTGAGCTTTAAGCTCTTAATGGATCCATAGTCCCTACCTGTTGGGATGGGGTGTACTGCACACACTCCTCACGGATGCCACCTATGTGTGAGTGGAAGTTGTGCCGCTTCCTATGAGACTTGGGTAGGTCTCTAGAGCTCTCATGAAACCCAGTGGCACATTCCCAAATTAAGGCACCAACCCGCTTATGGAACAACCTGGGTAAAGAAAAGTACGTGGATGGTAAGTTTGGTTATCTAATAGCTTGGTTAAAAGAGTCTAACTCTACCATTGTCTAGTAGTTCCTACTTATCTATCCTAAGTATGGTTAAAACCTTTTGGTATTATATTGATGCATACTTTCTTGAGTTTATTGTCTTTCCTAGTTTAGTGTTTGTAACATGTGGGGGATTGTTGGAGTGGGTTGTTGTGGACTAATGGAGTCGCCACCTAGATTAAGTCTAGGAATCATATTGGGCCCTTTGGGCCAATCACTTACACATATGAATCCACATACCAAATTATGGGTTCGAAATTTGGGTATGGCTTCGGAAAGTGTTAGGCACCTAAGACCATCCAGCTTGTGAGCCTGTCTCCATTATGTGTTGCTAGATTATATTTAATGAAAGAGTTTATTAAGAGAGCCCTAATCCTTAACCTAAACATACATCATGCACTTTAAATAATAAAAACACATACAACATGTTAAAAATATATCACAATATAAAAGGAAATAAACAAAATAAATTAAACATGGCAAAGTTGACAATTAAATAAAACACACAAGGAAAGAATATCAAATAGACTAAACAAGGAAAAAATACTAAAGAAAATATGGAAAATAATTAAACATAAATTATTAACCTAATCATAGTCAAACAGAATCAAATAACATGTTAAAAAGTTATTAAAATAATTAAAAAAAAATATTTTGCCCTAATCTGGGTTCCGATTGCGTACGCGTATTCAACTATGCATATGCATGGTTAAACCATGTGCACACATACTCAAAAATGCGTATGCATCCTTTAGCACAAATTCAAAAAATTACATTTTTAGAGATTTAATCAAACAAAGATGTAATATGTGAGATCAAACAAGCATGTTAGAAACCCTAAAAACTAAACTAACATAAAACAAAAACACAAAGCAACAACATAAACAAATAAACATGAAACAAAACAAATAATTAAACTAAACTACATAAAATAAACATACATGTTATACTTTATATGAAACCAAGGACAACAAGAATAGATTATAAACAACCTAAAATCATATTAGAACATATCAAACATAATCAAACACATCAAATACAACAAATGTAGAAAATATATCAAGAAAATCATGTGAATCATATTAAGCAAGGTGGTAAATCATGGAAAAGAGACTCACCTTGCTTTAGAATCACTGATTTTAAGTTATTTAACTGGCCTCTTAATGCCTACAATCACAAAGGTTAAATGGAGAAAACAGAGATAATCAAAAAACACAATATTTGTTAGTAATCACAATTCAAGAACAAAAGGTTTTTGAAAAGGTTTTTAGAAAACAAGTTTTCTGCCTTAGAACTAACTAAAGAAAGCTTTTTTGATGATTAAAAAGCGTGCTAAGAGGCTGCCCTTCAGTTTTGAAAATAGAAAAACAAAAATAAAAAAGGTCTTAGAGAAGATGGAGGCCAAAAAATCACTCTCTCTAGCCATGGTTTTGATTTGAGACATAAAATAAGTATTTATAAGTTAAAATTATGGTTTTTGGGGCTTTTAAATTGTATTTGGACGTTCCAAGGGTCTATGGGCCAGCCTACATCAAAGCATGATATTTTGGGCCTTAAAATAAAGTTTTAAAACCCAGAAAATCAGACAACTTTGAGTCCACACACACACACACTACACACTACACACTTTGAGTCCACACACACACACTACACACTGAAGAGACAACATTTTATGAGTTAATAAACTTTGAGTCCACACACACACACTACACACTATACACACAAACATGCAAGCAAACATGAAAATATGGGGGCGTGCTCAAAAAAGGTGATTGGTGCACTTCTGACAAGAAGTGTGAAAAACCACATTAAAGAAAAAAACTAGAGATGTTTTCGAGTTTTAAGGACTCTACCTTCATGACACACATACATGCAAGCAATCATGCAAACAAGAAATGTACCATAAGAAAATCTGGGATGTTTTCGAGTTTTAAGGACTCTACCTAAAGTTGGGGGACCACTCGAAGCGAGCAATTTACATCCAAACACAAACAGGCCACTCAAAAATGAGAAATTTACGCCAAGGGGGACCACTCGACTGAGCAATTTACGTCCAAACACAAACATGCTACTCAAAAATGAGCAATTTACGCCAATGGGGACCACTCGACCGAGCGATTTACGTCCAAACACAAACAGACCACTCAAAAATGAGCATTTACGCCAAAGACACAAATAGTCATACATGATTCACACAACCACACAAGGTTTGCAAAAAAAAAAAAAACACACACACACACACACAAGATTCATGCAAACACGCAAGAATACAAAACAAAAATACACATGACTCACATAAGAAAAAAGAACACTACACAAGGCTCACATAAAACATCAAACAAACATGTGATCGCAAAAGATAACAAAAAGGATGAACACAACAACGTAGGAGGCACATAAACATAACAAAGGATACAAACACACAAAATGCTAAACAAGATGGGCCTAAGGCCCAAGATGGAACAAGGACACAAACAAGAAAACAAACATACATGACATAAAAACAAACAACAAAGATCAAAGACCATCTGCAAGGATTGAGAACAAACATGAAGATACCAAAGACGAGGACAGACATGACAACTTCTAAAGAAGTGACAAACACAAAAAATCACAAAACTCAAGGTCAAACAGATTCTAAGAAAGGAAGATACGAAACAAGACCATCCTAAAAGGCATGGTAAAAATGGGAACCGAACGCTTGATTCATTATGGATAACTTTTGAAATGTTCAAATATTAGAACGCATCCTCCTTGTGGGTTCCACCTTGCCCCTAGTTTAACTGATTCACTTCCTTTTTCTTTTCTTTTCTCCTCTTTTTTTTCTTTTATTTTTCTTTACTCTAACTTTTGCCTGGGTCCCCCTTACAGGTTTTCAACCTAACAGGCATTTTTTACCTTTTTTACTTCTTTTTTTTTTGGCCCTAAGTTTTGCCTAGACCACCCTTGGGGGTTTTCAGCCTAGCGGGCTCTTTTACTTTTACACAATTTACATGATGTGATGTGGCTGAACCTCACACGGTTGCCTACGTACCCAAAAGGGATCAAGCCTAACATAGTTCACATAAACAACTTCAATTGATCAGAGAGGACTTTTACTTGGCTTATAATGAAGGCTTTGGTTCTTGGCACACAAAGAAATAGATAACAAAGGCTCAAACTTACTTTCTTGAGGGTTACAACTTGGTCAAGGTGTGAGAGACCGCCAAAGTGCCTCTCAAAAAAGAGAGATTTTTAGAGTGCTTTTTAGGACAACTCTCTTTTTGGGTAAGTGGTGTGGAGTCGCCACTTATTTTTTATACAAAAAAAAAAAAAGAAAAACTAAATATAACTATACATGATTGAATTGTTTCATTTTATTGATTGAGTAAAAAAAAATACATGTTTGATAAATTGAAAATTACATGGCTTTGGGTCCTAGTTACAAAATACCAAAAATACACGGCTTTTTTTCCTAGTTACAATCTACCCAAAATAAATAAAGACAAAGATAAAGCCTAGGTCTACCTATCCAAAGACTCTAAATTCGGAGGCTAGGTTATGGAATGGGAAGGTGTTAGGCACCCATTCCGCCCAGACAGAGTCTGGTCTTCTAGATTCTTGTGACCAATATACCCTTTATGCATGACATGAATGATATGTTGCACACATGAAAAAAAATAAAAAAACCTAAATCACACAAGTTTATTTATGAATGCATCCTCCTCTTTATCTATATATATATATATAACCGAAACCTTTGACCTCTTCACAATTTTCCACATCAGCATTACTAAAATAAATAAATAAAACAAAATTTATGATTTTACTATAAAACCAGATTTTACTATAAATAAAATTATGATTATACACTTATATTATACTAATGCATATAGAGTCAAATTTGAATAAACAAGTTATTTGCTGGCTTTGGACTTGCGTATTTGGACTATATATAACTCTCTTCAATTATTGAACAAATACTTGCAAACTCGAATTAAAAAAAAAAAGTAGTAGTAGTAGTAGTATGATAGGACTCTTTTAACCTAAGTTAGTATAAATTGATTAGTGTATTTTGTGATTCTGTCAAAATAGTTAGTCGAATTTGGGTTTAGAGTTTACACTCTTTCAGAAAAACTATATAGCTATGAAATACTTAAACGTGCTTTGTAGTCACAATTAAGTGAGATGATGTGCAATAAGTATTAAATTTGCAATTTGTTTTATTGCAATTGTGTTTACGCTATGTTTGGGGTTTCCGTTCTTTTTGTTTCCCTATCTTTTTCATATACCAAGATTATGGCTTCTCCAATTTTTGGTTATTTTTATGGTTAACAACTTAACATGCATGTACATATATATATATATATATATATATATATATATATTATTGAAAATATAATGAGATGTTGATGGTTAATACATATATATTTAAGGAATCAAGAGTAATATTCTTTTTTATTATTTGAAGCATTCGCTCCAATTAGTAAGGCTTTGGTAATGTCACTTTGTCTTGAATCTTCAAGGTGGCTATGTGTAAAACTATAAGTATGTAATTTTTATTTTTTGATGGTCTTTTATATATATATATATATATATATGAATTTTTATTTTATTTTTTTAGGCTGGTTGATAAGCAAGACTTGGAGGAGTGAATCATCTTCATCGGTAAGACAAAATACAAGGAGGGTGGAAAGTCATGTTCATGATTAAACATTCAAGATACGAATTATATAATTCAGGGGCAATTTAAATTGGATTTTCAATTTTAGAATTATTGCATGTGTTGCAAATCTATATTTAAAGTGAGAAAATTTTACATAGAGACATTTTTAGAATGATGATTGATTTTCTGTGGTTAAAATGAATCTTTGTATATAGAAGTTTGATAAATTCTTTTGTTTTAATGGCTACTTAAAATGGTTTAATTGATCTATTACTGATAGGCCACAAACTGAATGACCCCTTGTGATTAAATTCATTAATTAATTAGCCAAGTTATTAATTAATCAATTTAACATGCAAACGCGTGGTAGCACAAACAAATCACCAATAAACTAATTATGCAGCAGAAATTAAATGACACAGTGATTTGTTTACGAATGGGGAAAAACCTTACGGCAAAAACCCCACCGGGTGATTTTCAGGTCACCACTCTCGAAACTCCACTATTATCACAACAAGCGGTTACAAGTAAATGAATCCTAAGTACCTTACCAACCTACAGTTGAACCCTTACCCCAATACCCAATTGGACTTGTTCTGTAGTGATAGTTCCCCCTTTTGATGCACGGCTCCCAAGTACGTGACTAACCAATGCGCAGATCCCAGTGCGCGACTTTAACACCAACTGAAAGAGAGGTTGGCTGCAAAATTCTTCAGTTCATCCTACACGATGAAGATCAAGAAGATACTTGGTCACAAAACCCAAAGGTGCAAATACACAGCAACTTCTTCAGAAGAGATGAACTAGGGCAAAAACTTCGTCTCTGGTCACAATTTGCTTCAACAGAGTTTTCTCAATGCTTGTGCAACTTGTGAACTGTTTGATGGCCCTTAAAAAAATCCTTTTATATGTCTAAGGTTAAGAGAAAAGAAGACCCAAAGACACATTCACAGATCCCAAGAAATCATATCAGAATTCTGATTTTTATAAACCTCGACAGATAGAAGCTGTTGAGAAGCTGTCGAGCAGGTGTCGAGCTTACGGGCTTGAACAGCTTTCTAAACCTAGATAGATGCAGCTGTCAAGACAGCTGTCGAGATTTAATGAATTTGCACTATCAGCTTGTTTTCTTGGACAGACTTGATGACTTCAACACTTGATCTTGAAACCTTATTTCTTGAAGTATTAAAAACACCTAGAACTACCCAATTACAAGTAAAGTGCGTTTTGTCAAAGGATTAGCCAATTACAAAAAAGAATGACATATGTTCTTTAACAAGTGAAACACATATGTCCTAACAATTACGTCATTAGCCATTGCCACAAAGTACAAACATATACAAAATAAACATTTTTAGATCTAAAATTATTTGCTAACCAATAATGTTGGCATGTTATAGTTTATTATTTTCATATGTGCAAAGTTTAAATATAGTAATTGTCATTGTATATTTAAAACTTTTATGATTGACCTCTTATAGTATGAACCCGGTACAACCAATCATATTGTTCATCCATATGTCTCTTATATTTTAACTTCTTTGTGCTCATGTAGAATATGAGTATCATCTCATATTCTAGATTGATAGGCCACAAACTGAATGACCCCTTGTGATTAAACCAATTAATTAATTAGCCAAGTTATTAATTAATCAATTTATCATGCAATTGTGTGGAAGCACAAACAAATCACCAAACAACTAAATATGCAGCGGAAATTAAATGACATGGTGATTTGTTTACGAATGGGGAAAACCCTTGTAGCAAAAACCCCACCAGGTGATTTTCAGATCACCACTCCCGAAACTCCACTATTATCAAATTAAGCGGTTACAAGTAAAGGAATCCTAAGTACCTTACCAACCTACAGTTGAACCCTTACCCCAATACCCAATTGGACTTGATCTGTAGTGACAGTTCCCCCTTTTTGATGCACGGCTCCCAAGTACGTGACTAACCAATGCGCGGATCCTAGTACGCAACTTTAAACACCAACTTAGAAAGAGAGGTTGGCTGCAAAGTTCTTCAATTCATCATACACGATGAAGATCAGGAAGATGCTTGGTTACAAAACCCTTTGGTGCAAATACACAGCAACTTCTTCAGAGAAGATGAACTAGGTCAAGAACTTCGTCTTTGATCACAAATTGCTTGAACAGAGTTTGCTCAATGCTTGTGCAACTTGTGTCTACTTTGACGGCTCTTAAAAAATCCTTTTATATGTCTAGGGTTAGGAGAAAAGAAGGCCCAAAGACACATTCACAAATCCCAAGAAATCAGATCAGAAAATCTGATTTTATAAATCTTGACAGATAGCAGGTGTCGAGGAGCTATCGAGAAGATGTCGAGTTTTAATGAATTTGCACTTCAGCTTGTTTTTCTTGGACAGACTTGATGACTTCAACACTTGATCTTGAAACCTTGTTTCTTGAAGTATTAAAAATACCTAGAACTACCCAATTACAAGTAGAGTGCGTTTTGGTCAAAGGATTAGCCAATTTACATAAATAAGTGACATATGTTCTTAACAAGTGAAAACCCATATGTCCTAACAATCTCCCCCTTTGGCAATCCATGACAAAACCACAACAAACAAATGAACATATGAGATAAGTCATAAATCACTATACTCTTACTCACTTGTTGAATACAATAAAATCTATCCTAACACAAACCTTTGAAAAACTTTGCAAGAAAAGAGTTTATGGCAAGTTAGACTTTGACAACCTGTATTTTTGAAACACTTTAAACAAAACTCATCAAGGCATCTTGTGTGAAACAGAAATAAATAGATTGCATACAAGTATAAGAATCATGTGTATAAAGATAGAAAAGAAACAACACACGTAGAGAAAGGTGAAAGAAACATAAATCCACATATAATGAATATAAGTACAATGTATGTAAAACTGGTCACAAGACCTCATGTACAAGAACCATGTATCTAAAAAGAAAGAAAAGAAAAGATACATCATAACCTCACTACATCCCTCAAAAATCAACACTCCCCCTAACAAAAATGTCCTATACTAACTCTCCCCCTAAGATGACTACTCTCATAACCCAAAACTACTCCCACTTTTTGTCACGAGTGACAAAGGGTAGAGTGTCATGTAGACATCTCATCAGTAGAGCTAGCATCTCCATCATCATCCGAAGCATCATTGTCATCACCATCATCATCATCATCCTCAGAGTCAGAACCTGTTGGAGAAGGTGGTGAAGAAGTAGCCTCAGAAGCAAAACCGCCCATGGTCGCCTGCCATCGTGCAGTACGACCAACACGAACATTCACCTGATACAACTCAGTGGAGAGTGTATCGAGGCGAGCATCCATGCGCTGTAGCTGCACCATGATGTCTCCAAGAGATACATCGCCCATAGAGGAAGAATGAGCAGATGTAGATGGAGCAGATCTGGATGGAGCTGAACGGGAGGGAGGAGTGGAATCCGTCTGTCTCGACCTAAACTGAGCCTCACTACGTTTTACAGTAGCGGCATCTGTGGCACAAATGTGTGTGAAGTGGTCGGACACTGGAAAAGGGATAGAAAAATGGCCTAAAATCCTCGCGATAGCGGAAGGAAAGATGAGCTTATCACGGGACGCCGAATCTAAGTGAACATCTATGATAGAAAGAATGAAATGAGAAGTGAAATCTATAGTCAGATGCTCAAGAAGAGATAACAAAAATCGAGCACGAGGCTCTGTGATGGAGTTGTAGTGAGAGAGTGGATGGAGTACAAAAGTCTTCACCAGGTTTAAGAATCTAGGACCTTTAGCAAAAGGTCTACATGATGTATACTAATGTTCACCCCAATTAGCGGGGCGCTCACAAAAAGCAGAGATGAGCTCATCTTTGGACACAGTCCTTAGACGCTCACAAGACGGATAGTCAGGAAACTCTATCCTAGGAACCCTAAGTACATCCGCAAATAGCTGTGGTGTGACAGGGATGTGCGTACCTAACGCAAGTGAAAAAGAGAGGTACTGAACGATCGATCCCGTGCAAGTTGGAGTAGAACTCCTGAATGAGCACGAGAGGACAAGTGACCGGGACGTCACACAGTGACTCCCATCCCCTACTGTGAATGACAGAGGGAAAGTCAGTGTCGGCGAAGTTCGCCAAAATGACTTGGCATTCCGAATGAACACCTCGTCTAGAAAAGTTCTCCGAAAATGCCTTGTGGGCATCTCTATCACGGAATCGAAGATTAAGAGGAGCAGAATCAGAAGAGGAAGAAGCTCCAGAACGCAGAGGGTTCCGAGCAGGAGTGGATTTACATTTGGGTGCCATAGACACTACTAACGTAAACAGAATGAGAAAAAGATAGAGAATGAGACAATTAGAAAAGTCCCAAAATAGTTCACATATATCAAATATACTGAACAATGAGTACGTATGCATGGGGAATGCATAAACATGTGACATGCAAGGGAAAAACATCATGGGCTCAGCCTAATCCAATCCTACCAGCACACAATCGTAGAACACACATCTAAATGCATGTAAATATCATTCTAATGCACATGAAATGCAATGTATTTTGAACACATTTAAGTGAAAACCCAACCCAAAATTTCAAGAGAATCTCATTAATTTTGAAAAACCCCAAAAATTTTCAAAAACCCCAAAACCTAAACTTCAAAACATGAAATGCATGAAAAAGGAAGGAAAATGAGATCTTACCAAGTGATTTGAACCAAGGAAGGGCCGAAAATCACGTGGGTTGGAGGTTTTGAGTGAGAAAAAGAGGTTAGAGAGATGAACAGCCACGGACAGATCGAGAGAGATTGAGAGAAATGAGATCTGAATCGCGACAGAGCCTTTTATAGGAACCTCAGTAATTCTCGACAGCTGAGGTGTCGAGAGGTGTCGAGACAAGTGTCAAGGTTGGTGTCGAGAAAATGAACTTCGACAGCTACAGGTGTCGAGAAGGTATCGAGGAATGAACACCAGAACCAAGAACAGAAGCTCGATCGATCGACAAGGTATCGAGAAGGTATCGAGGAGACAGGAGATTTTTCGATCGGTCCATCAGGTATCGAAGAGCTGTTGAGATTGCAATAAGAAAAAAGCTTGAGAAGCTCGACAGATAACAAGGTATCGAGGAGGTGTCGAGCCAGCAGTTAAAAGCAGTTTTTCGAGAAGTGAAAAACACAAACATGAATGCAATCCAACAAGCACCTCAACCAATGATCCAATCAACATATTAAGCTCTCAAAATCATCTCTCAACAGAAATTTTAAGCACATGGATCCTCAGAAACACACACACACACACACTAAACAAGTCTAACCAATTTTATTTTTCAAAAACAAGTCAACACAGTTTAGTGAGCATACATTAGCACATGTAAACACTTGTGATGGCCAAATCACATTGTACCTGCACATGTATCAAGAGTAGCAAAGAATATTGCGTGTTGTGTGTGAAAAACATCACAAGATTGCATATGTGTATACATGTTATGACGATCTGAGATATGAGAAAATAACTTTAACTCACACACAATCATAACTGTTTGATGGGGACTATCACCTTTGAGGTACATCCTATAACTCCCACATCTCCTAGAAAACATGCTTGCAATCATATTTAAAGCATTTTAATCTTTTTGCTTTATATTTTCTTTGCATATTTTCTTTTAAGCATATCATGCATGGGCATATAAAAGAAAGAAAAGAAATACCCAACATGTTAAGCATAGACATTGCACTTTTGCTAAGCCGAAGCATACGGATGTCTTTGACACTGCACTTTTGTTATGCCGAAGCATACAGGTGTCTATGACACTGCACTTTTGCTATACCGAAGCATACAAGTGTCATATTATGATTGGCGAGCAACAGTGGTGAGGTGGTCATTTATGCCTTTCTCTTAGGATGTTCTAGTCCTACCATCAAAAAGAGTGATATGAGTGTTAAGTTTAAGAGATAACTTAATCTTACTCATCACAAACAAGAGCCACAAAGCTCACTTGCTTAGTTGTGCATAAAGATGCTCATCTAAGTTACAAAAGATACAAAGTTTAGAAAACTTTGTTTCAATGGCCATCCAAGGTACACAAGTACCAATGTACACATAACACACACTGTTTTTGTATTTTTCAATTTTTCAAATTTTTTATTATTATTATTTTTTATATCAAAAACAAAATAAACAAAACTGAAAATAAACAAAAAAAAACATGTTATCAAAGCAAAGCATAAAACTAGACTGACTCAGAAAAAAATGCAAAACACATAAGTAATGCAACAAACAAAAACAAGAAGATAGAAGAAAGTGATAAAATCACTTAGAGTCCTTTTTCTTCCACACTTTGGAAGAACTTTTCCTTTGATTGAACCCTTGAACCGGCGGTGAGGGAGAAGAATTGAAACCGTTCAAGTTCGAAAGGAACATGAGGGCTTTCAGAAGATCTCCAAGAGGAGCAAGAAATGATTGAAGTTGATTTTGGCTTCCAGATGCTATCATGCCGTTGCTCTGTTGAGTGGCTAGCCACTTGTAGCAATTTGGTCCAGTATGACCGACAGCTCCACAATGATGACAGAGATGCTGCTTCTTCTGTTTCGGCTTTTGAGAGTTAGCCTTCTTAGCCCTAGGGTTTTTAGCATCTTTCTTATCTTGCTTAGGGGGTGCTCCTAAGATAGATTTACTCTTATCTAGGTTCTCACTAGCTAATTCAGTTTTAACCTCAGTGTTATTAGCAGGAGAAACAAAAACAGTAGTACTAGTAGAAGCAATATGAGAGGAAGAAAGACCATACCCTAAACCAGTTCGATCTGAAGCAGATTTCTGATTGTTGAGCATCTCATCAAGCTTTACACTTGAAGTCCTCTCCAGTTGAGCTCTAACTTGAAACAGCTCTGCTTCAAGCTTCTTAGTCTTCTCAGCCAAGAAATTGTTCTCAAACCTCAGTGGACCAATAGTTTGATTCGCCTCATCAAACTTTGTGGACAACTTTTCACGATCAAGTTCCACATCACTAAGCTTTTTGGTGGCCAGCCTATACAATTTCTCATGCTTCTTAGAGAGCTTGTAAAGTTTTTCATAAGCTGAATGGATATCATCTTGATCATCCATCTTCTCAAATTTTGACTCCACCAGTTCTTCTTCTTCGTCCACTTCTTCAACAATCCCTTCAGTAGGATTGACTGTGGCAGTGAAGGCATTTAAGATTCCATCATCCTCATTGTCGGAATCATCTTTAGACTCAGTGTCACTCAAGGTAGCAGCAAGTGCATTACTTTTTTCAATGCTCTTGAGATATGTAGGACACTCATGTTTCATGTGTTCGAACCCATGACATCCAAAGCACTTAGGTCTTGCGGGAACAGTATACTGACCGCCATCCTTAGCATCCTTCTTCCCTTTGTCTTGGCTTTTAAACTGAGAAGAACTGGACTGCCTGCGGTCCTTGTCGAAGCTCCTTCCATTGGCATTCTTCATAAACTTCTTGAACTGCCGGGTGATGTAGGACTTTATCTTGGAATCTTCATCATCAGAAGACTCATCTGTATCACTGCTCTTTGCCTTCAAGGCCATGCTCTTGCCTTTACTTGACTTGCCAATCCTAGATAACCCTATCTCATAGGTTTGCAAGTTTCCAACCAGCTCAGTCAAAGGAATCTTGTCAATATCCTTTGATTCCTCTATTGCCGTAATCTTGGCATGGAATCTCTCGGGTAAAGATCTGAGCACCTTCCTTACAATCTTGGGTTCAGGGATGGTTTCCCCAAGATTGAAGGCTGAGTTCACTATGTCCTTGAGCTTGGCATAGAACTCATTAAATGACTCATCCTCCTCCATCTTAATCTCTTCAAAGCTTGTAGTGAGCCTCTGAAGTTTTGAATCTTTGACAGCCTTTGTTCCTTCATAGGTTGTCTGGAGGATGGTCCACGCCTCCTTAGCAGTTTCAGTTGAGGATATCTTCTTGAACTCCTCATTGGTGACCGCACTGAACAACACATTCAATGCCCCACTGTTGAAGTTTGCCGCCTTGATCTTGGCTTCATCCCAATTTGCCGGCGCTTCTTTTGGCTTAGTCCAGCCAATCTCAATAGCTTGCCACACCTTTTCATCTAAGGACTGCAAAAAAGCTCTCATACACACTTTCCAGTATGCATAATTAGTCCCATCAAATAAATGAGGTATAATTAACGACTGTCCTCTATCCATGACAAACAGGAGTCAATGGATCAAACACAGCAAAGATTAAACACTAATCAGAGTGTGCCCGCTCTGATACCACTTGATAGGCCACAAACTGAATGACCCCTTGTGATTAAACCAATTAATTAATTAGCCAAGTTATTAATTAATCAATTTATCATGCAATTGCGTGGAAGCACAAACAAATCACCAAACAACTAAATATGTAGCAGAAATTAAATGACACGGTAATTTGTTTACGAATGGGGAAAACCCTTGCGGCAAAAACCCCACCAGGTGATTTTCAGGTCACCACTCCCGAAACTCCACTATTATCAAATCAAGCGGTCACAACGTAAAGGAATCCCAAGTACCTTACCAACCTACAGTTGAACCCTTACTCCAATACCCAATTGGACTTGATCTATAGTGATAGTTCCCCTTTTTTGATGCACGGCTCCCAAGTACGTGACTAACCAATGCGCGGATCCCAGTACGCGACTTCAAATACCAATTTAGAAAGAGAGGTTGGCTGCAAAGTTCTTCAGTTCATCATACACGATGAAGATCAGGAACATGCTTGATTACAAAACCCTTTGGTGCAAATACACAGCAACTTCTTCAGAGAAGATGAACTAGGTCAAGAACTTCGTCTTTGATCACAAATTGCTTGAACAAAGTTTGCTCAATGCTTGTGCAACTTGTGTCTACTTTGACAGCTCTTAAAACAATCCTTTATATGTCTAGGGTTAGGAGAAAAGAAGGCCCAAAGACACATTCACGGATCCCAAGAAATCAGATCAGAAAATCTGATTTTATAAATATCGACAGATAGCAGGTGTCGAGGAACTATCGAGAAGGTGTCGAGCTTTAATGAATTTGCACTTCAGCTTGTTTTTCTTGGACAGACTTGATGACTTCAACACTTGATCTTGAAACCTTGTTTCTTGAAGTATTAAAAACACCTAGAACTACCTAATTACAAGTAGAGTGCGTTTTGGTCAAAGGATTAGCCAATTTACATAAATAAGTGACAGATGTTCTTAACAAGTGAAAACACATATGTCCTAACATAGATTACAGAGTATAAGAAATATATTTATTAAATAAAAAAATGATATATTTGCCTATCAAGATTTGTATAGAGTTAGCATTCATTTATTACATTTTTTTTTCATCTACATATTTTGCAGCAATTGTATACAATTGTTTAATTTTCCTTTAATGTTTGATTAGATTTCAAATGTAATTATATTTTTGTAGCATGCTTAAAGTAAATATATATAATTTT